>CM019064.1:34876247-35125785 GCA_009667805.1 Leptobrachium leishanense
TTAAATGAGACCTGGAATCCCCCTTCAGGTGTGAATGAAGGCTGGTATTGTTGTAGTTTGCGCTATTCGCACTGTAAATGTTTTGTTACAATCTGATCCTGCTGCTTCAACGCGTTGTGCAGAGTTTTTAGTTAACCGTGCAAATAAATAAAAGTATTGATTAAGGACAAAGTTGTGGAAAGAATAAATTTAGAAGTGCATTTTCCACAAACAAAACACGTTGAAACTCCCCCACTAACTATATGTGTAAGTAATTATTTTCCTTTATTTATATAGCGCCACATATTCCGCAGCGCTTTACAAGATCAGTGTACAAGGAGTTGATACATTGGAATTGAACACATGGATGATACGGCCTGATTCAGGGGGACCCTGTTCTGAAGGGAACTTGCAATCTATGAGATGTACACGTATTTTTGTGCGGGAAGGGCATCCATAGCGTTAGGTGTCTTGCGTTAGGTGTCTTGTGGTTAGGTTGAACGCCTCGTAAAGTCGAGACGTGCTTCTTCAGAGTTGTATTGGAGGAATGTGCTGAACGGGATTTGACTTGCTTCTCCATGGTCGAAGGGCAGGGACCAGGGTCTCCACGTTTATAGAGCAGTGATGTTACCTCTACTCCATCCAGCCGGTAATGTCCTGTAAGCCGCATGTAGACGCGTTGCTGATATTCTCTGAAGTGACTTGTTGTGGTCTGGGCAGAGTTCAGTGAAGGTGCTTCAGAATCAAGTGTTAACCTATTTAGTTTTTAGGCCAGTGTCAGACAAGTGTTTTTCAGAGCGGAAGGAACGTCCTTTCCACTCTGACGCCTGTGTGGCCACCTCACTGAGTGCAGTTGGTGCGCTGAAGGGCTCAATCCTCCTATGGAGGATTGTGGTTTTCACCCCCGGCCAACGGGCGTCGTAGTGTTCCGATGAGGTTTTCAACACATCCGCTGTAGCACACGCATTTAGGATTTCAGCAAAAACCTCCGAATTGCACGGTCTACAAAAACACACAAAAAGGTGTTCTAAATAATAGGTTTTTGAAAAAAATTAACAGCATAAACAGTCTTTTAAAAATTACGCTTTTACATTGAATCCTATAAGAATCACCTGGTTAAACCTCTCAAACACCAAAAATCAGGGCATTTCGCCAGAATATATATTTCGCTCTGTGAAGACAACAGACTTCTATAGGGCCATTTTGGTGCCAGAAAATTACACTTTTTTGGCAATTCGGCAGTATTTCGCGACTTGACAGCTTGGTGAATGGACAAATTGGCCTCAGGCAAAAGGGCAGCTGCCCTGCTTCCAGTCTTTGTTGTGGGGCCCAAGGCAGCTGCCCCTGGAGCAAACAAAAGCAATGGCCCACTCGGTGCCGATCCCGGACTTCTCCTGCAGGGGGCTAACATCTTGGATGTCAGCCCTGCTTGTGGGACATAGCCCCACCACGTGCGTTGATGTCCGCAGTGTAACTCCTTTGGACTCCTGTATCTCCAGAACCATAGAAGGTAGAGGATCAAGTTGGGCATTGTTGGAAAGGCCAGAATATGGCCCTTTCAGTTTATGCCAAATGTGACAATGTTTTTTTTGTAAATATTTTATGTAAAATAACTTTTTCCAACACTGCACTATATCACTTTTCAATTCTAATTAATTGATGCTGCACTAACTTCGTCTCATTTTTTCCATGTTGCCAACAAGTGTGGAGGCTATTTTGGTGCTTCCGTTTCAGCTCACTTCAGGGATTCCATTACGTCAAAGTGCATTAACTGAATATTTATTGAATGTCCACCATATTTTGCTGAAAATAGAGTTGAAGCAGTTCTCAGACGTCGGCTATTAGCTCTAAATTGGTATCTGCGAATTCCATTGAAGTGAAAAATAAATTTATACGGCTCCTGTTCTCCTAATAGAAACATTTTTATTGATTGTAATGTAATCTAATTAAATGGTCTGTTAGAAAATGTATTTTTTTAAAAATTTTGTAAAATAAATACATTTATTGCGTTGAAACCTATTGGATTCGGCGGTTTGAATCTTTGCATTGACACAATGAAAACTGACTCGCTTTGCTGCAATTTCGGTGTAATTCAACGTTCTGTGAATGAATGAATCGACCGTTCTCTATGGGACAATGTTGGTGCTGCCAAATTGAGGTGAAATGCTCCGTATTTCACTTTCAATTCACGTATATTTGGTAAATTGACAGCATTGTGAATAAACGAATTGACCTGAAAATGCACCTACAGTGCGATTCAATGGCAATGTTTGAGGTTAGTGGATAACTGTGTACACAGAAAGCATAGTATTTTGCTGCGAGCCATTTATCTGGCATGTGGGAAACAGACCTGCTAAATACTCGCATTGTCATGCTTTACAGATTAATATCTATATACTATATATGGGTCTTGTAATGTGCTTGTAGAGATCATGGAGTAATGTTGTGATGGGTCATTTCATGGCTTTAGAAACCGGAGACGCTGCTCCCGTGTAGACTTTATTGGCAAGGTCCTTTTCTGTATGTGATGCATCATATTCGTTTTTCTTCTAAAATGCCCTCAAAATCCTCAGGTGCATGAAGGGAGTTTGTCACTGTCCTGCTTTGTATTGTGAAACGTTTTTTGTTTTTTTCTCTCCTTCCATTGACGTCGCTTCCTGCTGAGAATGACAAATGTAAATATTCCTAATAGCACATGCATAGGAGAGACGTGTCAACAGAACCCGTGTGGTCACAATAATACGGTGTATGAGGTGGTTTTCTCTCTGAGCTTTGGTTCATACATGGTGCAAAAAATGGTGGAGAGAGGCACTCGAGGACTTCTCTAAAAATCTAAATTTATTGAAATGGCATTAACCCTTTAAGGATCAGGGGGTCTTAAGTCAATGCATTTATGACGTAAACGTTACGTTGTTGGTCCTTTAAGGGGTTAAAAAGCGACGTTTCGGCCCCTAAAGGCTTTTATCAAGGTCTTGATAAAAGCCTTTAGGGGTCTAAACGTTGCTTTTTTAAATACCATTTCAATAAATTTTAGATTCTTGGAGAAGTCATCGAGGGCCCTCCCTCCACCATTTTTGATATAGTCAGGTCCAGAAATATTGTGACATCGACACAATTCTAGCATCTTTGGCTCTATACACCACCACAATGGAGTTGGAATGAAACAAACACAATGTGCTTTAACTGCAGACTGTCAGCTTTAATTTGAGGGTATGTACATCCAACTCAGGTGAACGTGTAGGACTTACAGCAGTTTGCAGATGTGCCTCCCACTTGTTAAGGGACCAAAAGTAATGGGACGGAATAATCCTCAATCAAGAATGTTCCAAACAGTTGTTTTGGCCACGCCTAATGTTCTTGCTATCTCTCTGATGGGTTTGTTTTGTTTCTTCAGCCAAATGATGGCTTGCTTCACTGATAGTGACAGCTCTTTGGATCTCATCTTGAGAGTTGACAGCAACAGATTCCAAATGCAAATAGCACACTTGAAATGAACTCTGGGCCTTTTATCTGCACATTGTAATTGGGGTAATGAGGGAATATCACACACCTGGCCATGGAACAGCTGAAAAGCCAGTTGTCCCATTACTTTTGGACCCTTAACAAGTGGGAGGCACATCTGCAAACTGCTGTAAGTCCTACACCGTTCACCTGGGTTGGATGTACATACCCTCAAATTAAAGCTGACAGTCTGCAGTTAAAGCACATTGTGTTTGTTTCATTCCAACTCCATTGTGGTGGTGTATAGAGCCAAAGATGTTAGAATTGTGTCGAGGTCCAGAAATATTGGGACAGACTGTGTTCATATCAGGGGAGCTAAGCACTGGGGCAAGCAATAACTATTTTCATTGGGGGGCCCCCTAGGGATCTCAGGAATAATAAACAAAAGTATTTGTTTTATTATTTTCCCTCCGTGCAGCCAACATTCTTTTTTCTATAACTTTTTTGGCACTGCACCAGATATATTCTCTCTTGCTGTGATGGAATTTAGTTTGAGAGAAAAAAATAGATATATCTATCTCTGAGCAGGGCTTTACAAATACAGGAACCTGGTAACCACTATCTCCTAGAATTTGGGGTTACGTTCTGTTAAAGTAACTAGCAAAAAAATGTGTATTTGTCTCCTGTTTTTTTTTTTTTTTTTTTTTTATGTGAGCGTTTTGAGCTCTGTAGTAGCAATTTACGCAGGACATGGGCAAATCCAGGGGCAGATCGCTCCAGGCTCTCACAATTCAATCTGGCACCTAGTAGTTGCTTTATGCTACACAAACCCTATATACAACCCTGTGCTGAATTCTACACATGGGTAGCCGGCCTTTTTTTTTTTTTTTGGTTAATTCATATAGACTTGAGCCCAACATTTTTGTTTATGATAAATGATTGAAAGTTAATGAATTTCCCAGAAATATAACTTTTGATGAGCACCTCCCATTGCAGCACATGCTGGAAGCGGCAGCTAGGTGGCAGCACATTCACAAGCAATGCTGAACATGATTGCATATTTGTGGATGTTTCCACATTTTCTTGTGAAACAGACACAGGGTTGTATTCGGCAAGATGGCAACGACAATGTAACCCTCGTCACATGAGTCAGTGGTGAATATCCAGGGTTTTTCTGAGCACTCTCTCATTTTCAGGGATCTTTGGCCACCCTGTTCTTATCAGCCTGGACTACTTTTTGCAGTGCTATCCGAAGGAATGAGCATACAGTAACCAGCCCTACATGATTGACACTTTATCGGATAACCCAAGGAATGAGATGTGCGCATCACCAGTCCATAGTTACGCACATGCGCTTTGTACCTTGGAGCATTGCCAAGAGAAAGATGAGACCTGAGACGGAACAATGCAGAAGAGCTGAAGGCCGCTATTGAAGCATCCTGGTCTTCCATAACACCTCAGCAGTGACGCAGGCTGATAGCTTTCATGCCACATTGCCGCAATGAGGCAGTAATTGCTGCAAAAGGGGCCCAAACCAAGTACTGAGTACATCTGCTGCTTATACTTTTCAGAGGTCCCATATTGTTCTATGTACAATCCTTGTTTTATTCTAATTTTCTGAGATTGTGGATTTGGGGTTTTCATGAGCAGTAAATCATAATCCTCACAATTATGACAAATCACCGCTTGAACATCTCCTTTATTGGTTTCACCTTTTTAGGCCCCGTTCACACCTCAGTTTTACAGCGCTTTCCTGCGCGCTGTAAACCGCTCAACCCCGGAAATTCCATGATTTCCTATGGGGCTGGTTTACACCTGGACATTTTACAGCACACAAGAATGCGCTGTAAAACGCCCGACGCCCAAAGAAGTACGGGAGCTTCTTTGGGGCGTATAGCAGCGCGTTCGCGGCCATAGACATAGCCGCGAATGCACTGCAATGTGCGTTCGCGTGTTTTTCATATGCGTGAGCGCGCGTAAAAACCGCGCGATCGCGCACATTTGAAAAACGCTGAGGTGTGAACCCAGCCTTATGCATTACTGAAATAAATGAACTTTTGCACGATAATCTAATTTTTCAAGTTTCACCTGTATAGTTCTAAATTAGGGATAGACTGATATCACTTTTTAAGCACTGATAATGATTATCGGCAGCTATTCAGGCCGTTAACAGATATCAGGTGCTGATATTCTGTACATTTTACATTTTTGAAAAATCTCAATTTCTACACATCTGGCATCACCTGAACAGGTTTAATTAAAAATCTGAACATTACAACAACTGAGAAAAATTAAAGTGCTTGCAAAATAACATAGCTTTCCAGAACACCGAATAAAGCAGCAAAAAAAAAAACCATTTGAACATCACACACTGTATGTCACTACTAGAAAGCTAAACAATATTTTGGGATAAGGAATCACGGAGCTCAGTATGAGCATATCACAGAGCTCCACAGCAGTAAAACTATCACTCATACACAACACGTATTACTGTGAGTTTTATTATTGTGCAGCTCTGCGATACACTCACACACAGTGCACATTAGGGATAGACCGATATATATCGGTTTAGCCGATTACCGGCGCCAATATTCAGAATATTACTGATATCGGTATCGGCATTTTATTTGCCGATATTTGGACAAGTTTGCTCACTGCAGCTGCGACACGCAAGATCCCACAGAACTGTGCGAATCTGGGGCTTCTCCCACATCAGGCTGTAAGCCCTCACTGCAGAATGACCCCTGCTCACTGACCGTATTGTGCATGAGCGTGATGGCACCAGAAATGGGGCTTCCATCCCATCTGGCAGGGAATTCCTTATACAGGAGATGCAGGGTCCAGCAACCTAGGACCTCCAGATGTTTTGGAACTGGATTTCTCATGAGGCTCCAAGAACCTAATGAGAAGATGCGCATCATAGCAGATGTAATTCCAAAACGTGGGGCAATATTACAAAGTGACTGCTTAACCAGAGCTGTAATAGAACTTTGTAATATAACCCTTGGAGGGCCAAGGTTGCTGGACCCCTTACATACAGGATCATATGATGTCTCTTTAAGAAAGCCAAAGACACTGTCTGATTGTTTGTTAAAAAAAAAAAAAAAAAAAAGATTAAGTAAAATAAAAATTCTTATTAAATTGAATAAATGAAGTGGACGTGGTGCAATGTTTACATGATAAACACATTGGGCTATATTACAATCTTTGCGCAAAAACGCTCGCGCAAAGCGTGAAGTTTTGCACCAAGCGTTAAACGTTTGCGTGCGCAAATCACCGCTGGAATTACAATCCTCGCGCGTTTTTGATCCGATCAATAACGCACATAAACCGGACGCGCCCAAATGCTCACTGTTGCGCGCAGAAATCCGTGTGCTGTCATATTTTTTTTTCACGCAATTCAGCCAGTCTGCAGTGCACACACACAGCTGTGGGCCATTTTTTTTTTCACCTGCTGCAGGTTGAACTTTAGGCAGGGCTGTGTTTAAGGGGGCTTCAGGTGAGGCTGAGCTCTGGGTTGCAGTGCTGTGTCCCGGGTCGTAACTGCTCATTATGGATGGAGTCAGTGGACGGAGCAACGGGGCTTTAAAGATGGAGCTGAGGAAGGAGGGGGAGCTGCTGCAGCTAGTGGGGTTGGTTAGTGCGTGACTGCGTGGGGCTAGTGAAGGGAGCAGAGCACTCGGCAGCACACCCTGGTTGTAATTACTTAAAAAGGAACAGACAGCCAGCTAGCGATATACAGTTAAACATACAGTAAACCTTTTTTTTTTTTTTTTTTTCATGCCGTTGACCGGGTCTTACCTTGCTCTCTCCGAGATCTGCATGCAGGGTCGGTCGACCCCCTAATTTAATGTTTAAAATATGAATAAACATGTCCAGTTTATACCAGATTTGTGTGAAATTGTGTTCGTTTTCAAAAATTTAAGTGCACAGAATATTGGCCCCTGATATCGGTTATCTGCCAGAGAGACGGCCGATAATCGGAATCGGCATCGGCCTGGAAAAAACCATATCGGTCTATCCCTACTTGGTACTCGTGCAGTACCCCCGATATTTTTTTCCGATACCGGAAGCCGGCATTAAGCCGGCATCTGAGGGACTGGGGCGGCTGTCCGAATGCTCTATCGGCATTCGGACAGGCCCTGCAGCTGCTCTCCTCACTTGGTTTATACTTACCTTCCTTTAGCGACACCGGGAAAGTCTTCGCGCGCTCTCCTTGGAAGGTCCCCAGCCGCGACCACGTGGGACAATGTGATCGCAGCTGGGGTCCTTCCAACGAGCGCACGCGCGGAAACTTTCCCGGCGTCGCCAAGGAAGGTAAGTATAAACAAAGTGAGGAGAGCAGCTGCAGGGCCTGTTCGAATGCCGATAGAGCATTCGGACAGGCCCTGCAGCTCCTCTCCGCTCATACTTACCTTCCTGAGCGACGCCGGGAAAGTTTCCGCTCGTTGGAAGGACCCCAGCCGCGATCACATGGTCCCACGTGGTCGCGGCTGGGGACCTTCCAAGGAGAGCGCGCGAAGACTTTCCCGGCGTCGCTAAAGGAAGGTAAGTATGAGCTTGGGGGGGCATATCCACGAGCTTGGGGGGGGCATATCCACGAGCTTGGAGGGGGCATATCCACGAGCTTGGGGGGGCATATCCACGAGCTTGGGGGGGGCATATCCACGAGCTTGGAGGGGGCATATCCACGAGCTTGGAGGGGGCATATCCACGAGCTTGGAGGGGGCATATCCACGAGCTTGGAGGGGGCATATCCACGAGCTTGGGGGGGGATATCCACGAGCTTGGGGGGGCATATTCACAAGCTTGAGGGGGGGACATATCCACGAGCTTGGGGGGGGACATATCCACGAGACCTGGGGGCTTTATATGAGGTCTGTTCTTATTGGAAAGCGTCACATGACATAAAATAAAAGTGTCGGTGAGTACTTGAACAAAAGTATCGGTACTCGGTCTTAAAGTGGTATTGGTGCATCCCTAACTGTAATTTTCCATAGTTTAATGTATTTTTTTTTATTGTAAGCCCCCTCTCCCTTGGTTGTGTGTACAGGGGGTTCTGCACACAGCTGTGGAGGATGTTATTCTGCTCTGTGTGGTTCAGTGACCCAGAGCTCTCAGGACAGAGCATTTAAGGGTTAACTGATGTATGTCCTGATGTGGCCTGGCTAAACTGTGACAGCTCCTCTGGACACCTTATTACAGGAGTCCCTTGTGTTTGCTCATTCAGGCT
This sequence comes from Leptobrachium leishanense, assembly GCA_009667805.1. Lineage (NCBI taxonomy): Eukaryota > Metazoa > Chordata > Amphibia > Anura > Megophryidae > Leptobrachium > Leptobrachium leishanense. The sequence continues at coordinate 34,884,901 of CM019064.1, forward strand.
GATTTATGGCCGTTGTAAATCAGCACGGAGCCTTCAGTGATAGTGCAGGACCCAGGACTCAGCAAACAACACGGGGAAGGGGGATTAAATTTTTTTTATTAAAAAAACAAAACATTAACCTTATTAGTGAAAGCCTGTCCAGCATCTGGAGATCTGCAGCCCGTGGAGGAGCCACAGGAAACATCAAATGGGCAGCTGTGACAGAACTCCACTGGAGCCCAGGGAGGAGCAGCTTCACCTCCTGCAACCAATGGGCGGAGGCAGCACTGACTGACATGTGAAGCTGCATGAGCCGATCACAGGAGGGGGGAAAAAGCCAGAACTCAACACAGAGATTCATTAAAACCCCGGCGCCGGGACAACATTTTTAGTCGCAATTGCGACCTAGCTCCCAGGGTTTGTCGAGGCCTGATATACATGAATAATAGTGCTGCATTTAAAATAAATGAATAGAATAAAATTGTATTTTACACAAACATTGGTCATGCATGGTATCCTTGAAAAGGCTGTGCCCTGGCCTTTCCAATGACACCTCCCACGACTCTATGGCTGTGTAGAGATGGGGATCCAAAGGAACCCCTGTATCTCCCCATAGGGAATCCCCTGCCTGGCTGACGTCAGTGATGTGTCAGATGACGCCAGTGATGTGTCAGATGACGCCAGTGGGCAGGGATATGTCCTGCAGGCAGGGCTGACAAAGATGTCAGCTGCCTGCGGGAGAGGTCTGTGATCAGTGCCGGATGGACGCTGAGCACGCTGATCTTGGGACTGCGTGCCACCCTGCAGACACCCTCGCAACTTAGCGGAGTAGCGTCTGCCCTGCAGGTACGTGCCGGTACAGAGTACTGGCGTGTACCTGTTGTTGTTGTTGTTGGTGTGTCGGATCTCGTTCCTCGTCGAGAGTTGTTCCAAGTCCAAGCAGCCTCAGGCAAAAATCGGAAATCCACCTACCCAAGCTCCTGCACATCTATCACTGTACACTCGTGCCCCCCCTGTACAGCGACAGATGTGCAGGAGCCTGGGTAGGTGGAGTTCCGATTTTTCTAAAAGGCTGCCTGGAACAGCTCGCGACAAGGAACGAGACCGACACAACGCAGGAAAATCCCTGTTATCGGTATATTGGCAATGAAACATGCAGATACCTATATCAGGGAAAATCCTGATTATTGGTAGTACCAATAATCGGTCGACCCCCCCCCCCCCATTCCAAATTCTCCTGGGTGCGTGTCTTCCAGTGCTGCATACATTGAATGCGCCCTGAATTCTAACCCAAAATATCGGGCTTGAACAGTCGCACCTTGTAGGGTCAGTCCTCTTTTTGACTCTTAATGATTGGCACTTCACAGAAGTGAAAATCCAGAGTTGGTTACTGTGGTAATCACTGTTGAAAATTGTTGCAGTATCGGTAAACGGTAAACGTTGCTGCTTTCTGCCTTCATTATTGAACACGTTTGTGCACATTCCTTGGAAAGCAGCCCCGAGGCTTCTGAATGACGGCTTCTCCGTTTAGTTCTCTCCTCCGGCCAGAAGGCTGCTATGTCACAGCTCCCAAGGGAGCTTGGAAGGAAGTGGACTGTGGCTTCATGGGATCCACTTGTGCATTTTAGGATTTCAAATTTAATTGAATAAGAAGCGGTGACCTTGCATCCTTCTGTCCCTGTCCATCTATGTCTTCTCACCCCTACATTCACTTCATAATATGCTCAAATTAATAGCAGGGTACTCATTAATCAAAGCCTTTACACTAAAATGTGGCCAGATAGCCATTGGCTTATAGAATAGTGCTTGACTAATCCAGGGGGAAAAAGGCTGCCCTCCATTTTTCTTCTACAGTAATTTAAATTTGCTCATGTTCAATTTTTCTTGTTATCCTTTACAGAAATATTATTGATGAAAGGTCCTAAACTCTAGATGGTGTCTCAGCCCACACAATTTCACACAGTTTGCATTATTACCACACGGAAAGAAATGGCCATTGCGTCCCTCAATCCTTGTGCCCTAACCCTTCTTGGCACGATTGCCCACACTGTGCACGGCCTCAGTACCTGTTGTAGTGTGGATACTGACCTCCTGCCAAGGGACCGTGAACCCTAGGTGCCCATTGGTCAACGAGTTAAATGTATTGGTAAACTGTTTGTAGTTTAGGAGTTTAGTTTGTGTAAGTAATCTAATGTAGACCTATTGTCAGTTCTGTCTATCCCGGTCTGTGTAATTGTTTGCCCTTAGATTGATCTGATGTTCAATAGTGGATAATATGTTATCTCTTTATCTGTTTTTTTTAAACTAATCAAGGCTTCTGTATCTCTTGAAGGAATTCACGTCCTCCTCCCATGTCAACAATGTATTTTGTTGTTTGCGTCCTTTTACTACACCCCCTATTTCTCCCGTTTCAAATTAAAGATCATTCTTCCCTGCACTAAGCTGTGTCTGGTGTTTCTGGGAGAGGTACTTGGCATTCTACAACACTAGGGCTGCAACTAACGATTATTCTCCTAATCGATTAGTTGACCGATTTTATTATTGCAATTAATCGATTCGTCAGATATAAAATTAGAAAGAGTTGTTAAAAGGAATTTTATGTAAAAAAAAAAAAAAAAAAACCCCTTCCCCTTTATTCATAAGCAATTTGCGTAGTGTACATACATACGCAAATTACGTATCTTGTGTACTTTTCACACAAAGTATGCGAGTGCTTGGTCAGCGGGATGATGATGATGATGATGCTGCATGCGCAGCTTAATCCCATGTTTGCTTTCTAGAATGAACGCATGAACAAGCACTTGGTCATAGATGATGTCAGCATGAAATCGGGGTTAATAAGCTAAAGTGGTCAGGGTGTGTGGAGTGTCCCTTTTTAAATTTCGGGAACAAACTGAGTGGGAGGAGGGACTGGAGGTTGAAGGGAGTGACTTTGCACAAGTGACTTGACCTGAATGAGAGGGAATAGGTATGTTCAAAAGACTGGATCTGAGTGTGAGTGAGTTTGGGAAAAGTGACCAAAAGGGAGGGAATGGCAGTTCCTGACCAAAGAGGGTGTGGGGTGGTGGCACAGGACTCCAGCTTCAAGTAAGCATAAAGCACAGGCATACAGCGCATTCACCCCAATGACCGTATCCTATTGTTTGTGTTTATAGTTCTGCTACTGTTTTAAATGGAATAAAAACAAACTGGTTGTGTCTGACCTAACCCTAGAACTAATCATACCTAGTAAAGCAGCGGCGCGTCTTCTGCAATCCGCTCCGAAGCGGAGGTTATAATTACGTTTAACTCAGTCTGACTCTAAACAGTGTGTGCTGTACACAGGACGATTAATCAACACCGATTAATCGATAATGGAAATAGTTGACAACTATTTTAGTCATTGATTAGTTGTTTCAGCCCTATACAATACTCCCTCAAGTTCTGGCTGAGTGATGTGAGGAAAGGTAAGCTTCTGCAGAGCTGCTTAACTGAAGGGACAGACGCTGTAACAAATTCGGGTCTGGTCCTCGAGCTGGAGACCAGTCAACCCCAGTAGCTGTTACAGCTTCAAATACAGTAACACATATATATATATATATATGTCTCATGTTCAGAATTCCTTCCTACGCGGACTTGTATTGATCATAAGGAGATTATTGGCAAGACGGCTTCCAAAAAAGACCAATATCTGTTGTGCCTGAATAATGCCTGTATATGGAAATTACAGCACACTTCTTTATCCTACACTTTTATAGGGACTTTCACTCATTATAACCTCCTGAATCTTATCCCTGTACAGCAGTAATTGACTCTGTTTTAAGTTAAATGTTAACGTCAGTCCCTACATTGGAGCTGATTGGAGGTGATGTGCTGCTGCTTTACTTTGTATGATTTAGTTCAAGGGTTATATTAGACATAACCAATTTCTTTTTATTTAAACCAGTAGCTGTACCCTGGGTTGGTGGAGTAGCCGTTCCGCTGGTGTTTTATCGTTAGAGGTGGAGTCCTGTGCCGCCACCCCACCCTCCCTGCCTCCCTCTCTACAGTCCAAGCTACCCTCCCTTTGGCCCAGTCACTTTACCTAAACTCCCTCTCACACTCGGGCCTGGTTTCTTGCCCAAACTGCCTCCCTCTGACATTTGGATTGATTCCCTTGCCACAATTCACTCCCTCCCACTTCTGGTCCCCTCCCCCCTCCAGGTTTTTCATTAAATTAATATAAAGGGACACTCCATGCCCCGTGAGCATTTGAGCTTATTAGAGTGGCGTGCGCCCCCTTTCCCACCCTGCTTTGCGTGCTGATAGCTTCACAAGCACTCGCAGTACCATTTTGTTCGGGGAGAAAAAAAAACACGGCTTGAGCTGCGTACGCAGCATTAATCAATCATTCTGACCAGGTGCTTGCCTACCTTGTGTTACACGACATACGCAATTTGCGTATGAGCTTTACATTGACTATGCAGATTGCGTAAGAAAAAAGGGGGGAGGGATTGATTTTTACATAGTGCTCCTTTTTAACCTCTGAAAGCGTTTCTTTTTTTTTTTTTTTTAAAGGAAACGTGTTTTTGTACATAGTTAGCCTGTAATAATTAGGAATCACACACTGAAATCTGTGCAATCAAGAGTCCTTACTGGTTAAATCCTTTGTATTTTTTTTCTTATTTATTTATAGAGTCCGATTTAAACTTTGAAACCTGACCTAATAATTTATTATCCCAAAAATAATTATCCAAAATAATGCAAATAAATGCTATTCAATAAAATACAACAAAAAAACACTGAAATCTGACTGAAAACAAAGGTGAGACGATCTATGGTCTGTTTCTTATCCTGTAGTGCCACTTAGTGTCCGTTCATAAACATTGCACATTGGATTATACAGTATATAATAATTTATTTCTAAACTTACTTCTGTTCCCGTCCCCCTGCATCGTGTGACTTGCAGGGAGCATTACCAGTAAGCAACTCGCTGCGATCACACTGCGGAGGACAGCCAGGGAGCAGGTGAGTATGCATCCAGCCCGAGTGTGGCTCGGGGTTACCGGTCGCTGTAGTGAAATTTAACCCCGAGTCACACTTGGAAATACCCCCAGGGAGGTTAAGTAACAAGAAATTGGTTTTTTTTTTTTTTTTAATCCGATTAATCTGCCAACAAATCGATTTCTGAAAATAATCGTTAGTTGCAGCCCTAGTTTTATTTACTTTTGTATGCATGTAGTTATTGGTGGACATTTTTTTTTTTTTGTGTGTGAAATCACTGCTTTTAAGGGTTTGCTAATATACCTGGCTCTGTACCTTGTCCTATCTAGAGCAGTCCAGATTATGGTATCGGTGAGCTTTGCTTTTTTTTTTTTTTATCGGTCAATAGAACTTCTTTTAACTCTTGTGTAAACAAAGAAATAAAGTGACCTTTTAGCTTCGTTATCCTGGATTTGAAAGTGCACCCTCAGCATTCCAAAAAAGTGAGGCACACTAAATGTATCCTACCTAATGCTGACTGTTCCCTGTGCCTCTGGTCTACGTTGTGCTTTTTCATTGCGCGGCCTGTTTCTTCCTTGAGGGTGGACTTGTGCAAGCTCACTCCCAGTCTGATACATCCGTGCTTTTGCGTTGAAACGTTGGCTGGACAGGAGTGAAGAGCTGTGCTTTGCCGTCTGTAACCCTGGAAGGCTATCCAGCAAGACTGGAGTGAATGACAGCCTTCTGTTGCAGGAAAGTGAGCAGCTTTTGAAGGCTGAATCAGCCCTTGGGGGTCACAGAGGTTCTGTGGCTGTTACGCTCTGCCTTGCTGTCATGGCCATGGTATCCAGTTTGTAAGCTCAGATGTGCATAAGAAGTGGCATGGTAAATCTTTCTCGTTCTTTGATAGTTTCTGTACTTTTGTTTTTTCTTTCTACTTTTCTATCGCTCTGTCAGGGTTAATATCATAGTATGTATTACATGTTCACCCCTCTGCGTTAGCTTTCCAGGCGTCCCTCACACCCAGGTCAGATCCCATTCTACCTCCTCCACTAATGCCAGTATGGTTGCTGTCCCGTCTCTAGTGTGGATTTTGGCCTGTGTTTGTGTAATTGATACACTCCACGCTTTATAACACTGGCTTACATCACAGCCGGCTGCTGTAAAACCGAAGGTGTTTTTTTTTTTTTTTCTTTTTTATATATCTGTATACAAATCACATAAGTGATGATTTGGGGTGGGGGTTAGGAATAAACAGGCTTTTTTTATTGCACTCTAAATTTCTACATAAGAGCAAAATGGACAGAATCAATGTTTACTAATCTTTGTCTGGTCAGACAGCCCCAAGAACGCATAGTTGGCTGCAGAGCCACCCCTAGATAGCGTATATATATCTCTCCACACTAAACCCCCCCCCCCTCCACTGATCTTCAGAAATAAACACCCCTCCTCCACATAGACATCCTCACCCTTTCTCATTTCCAGAAGGACACTCTTGTCCTTCCAAATACTCCCCACCCCCACCATGCCCTTGCGTACTTGAAGGGGAGGGGGGCTTCACGGAGTCAGGCAATCCTAGTGGCAGGTGGAGTTCCATGCTGGGCATTGCTCTGTGCATTTACATGGTAGGTGGTGGCAGTGTCACAGGGCCCAGAACGTGCACCCTGCTCCACCCCAACTCAAAGGGCCGACGGATTGGCTGTCAGTGTTCTTGGTCTGTCAATGTCAGCATACACAACCCCTCTCCTTTTTGCCTCGTAGCCAGCACCAGCCATAGCACTGTGATTTCACACTCAATCCCAGGTCCGATATACCGGTACCACCAGCTCAAGATGATAAATGGCTGTCAGCGATGGAGACAGCGGAGGAATGTCACCATGGGCACCCTTGCGTTCAGAGTTGTTGGACTATAATTATACATAAACAGTGGTTTTTTTTATTTTAAGGTTTGGAACACGAGAGTTCTTGGTCTTCATAGTCTGCTTCGCCTATCCCACAGTCCAGAATAAATCATATTTATTTTGCGTGTGTGACACGGCAATGAGAACTTCTGGGGGGCTTTTAAAAGGTTTCATCTTAGCAAGATGCTAATCTAGATTTGTGTTTTAAAGGAAAATATTCCTGTCCATTTGGTTTGTGTGTATTAGAGACTTTATGTGGCTGAAGGATCACACTAGAAATGGTTATATTTTTCCTTTATCCCTGTGAGGTCAAAATACATAGATGGAGCAATGTAATTTTACTCCTTCATTCTCCTGTTCTGTGAGGTTTAGGCTGGGGTCAGACGAACGCAGTGCGAACGTGCATTTAGCCGCACTTTATTACAGCCGTGGTAGCAGCAAATGATGTCCAACGCAAGCCCACTCACGAAGTACGGGCGCACGAAAGTTCTGCCGCGCAATGCAAGCAAAAACATTTTTGCGAGAACGTCGAACCGCTAGTACTGACGTACAGAGTGCGCTGCATCTGCATAGCGGCGTGTGTGCGTGATTAGGAGACGTCAGACTCTGCCCATGTCCGGCCAACATCTCGTCCAGACACCCAAAGTTTCCTGGTTTGGATCCGTAAAAAATCATGGCCGAAATTGCGCATCATATGACCGCTATCGCGTCTTCCGTGAATAAATGTGTTCGGACGCATCAACGCACTTTTTTGATGGTAGACGTGAAAAATGCGTTTGTCTGACCCATGCCTTATAATGACAGAAGGACCTAATACGATCTTGGCGCTAATGGCTGGAGGAAATACTTTGACCTGTGATTTTAGCTGCTCGTTACTGTACATTATTGGCTCTCATACTTTGTGTAGGTGGTGTTTTTTAGTAGACCAAACGAGAACAGTGAGCTCTTCCAGCTTTGCTTGCTGAGCTCTGAGCCTGGTGTTAAACTGTTTTTGTAAAAAATTTCTTTAAACAAATTGTAATCCAACCTCGCTCAGTGTGAATGCAGCCTAAAGGGCAGCAGGATCCACGGCTTCCTCTCACCATACACAGAAGACTCAGACCAAATAGTTTACAGTGTTCTTCTGCCGTTCCTGCGTGACCCCAGTTTTGCAAGGTCACAGCTGAGTCTCACTTGGCTCCACGGTGTCATAGCAGGGCTTGACAAATTTGCTTTGAATCTAGGAGCCAATGTTTTGGTGAGGATTTGCCTTTATCAGGGTATACCTTGATAAAGGAGAATCCTCGCCGAAACGTTGGGAACCTTGCCTCTGCATCTGGGAGTTGGTTTGTACTGACCCAAATTATGAATTTAGCTGCTTCTATTTATTTATCACTTTGTTACCTGGTGCTTTTCGCTGTTTGGTATTTTTTGTGCATGTGGCCTTTTAGCTACTTTTTTGAGCCTAAAAGTGTAGAGCTTTGCTTCTAATATGTTTGGTCGCTCTGATTGATTGATATATATCAATCTATTATATTATTTGTGTTTGTTAACCTCTGTACATTGTGATCTTGTTTTAATACCGGCTGCAGTATCTGTGGCTCCTGACTGTTCTGGCGCAAGCCACTGGGTTGGAATAGACCTGGCAACGTGGAGCCAGAAAATGCTATGTGGTGCAACAAAATTTCCCCCCTTTTGTTATTTTGGCAGCAGTGGTTTAGAGTTCCCCATATGTTTGTAGCATCTAATGATGCTTTATTGAGGAGATACATAAGGCCCTAAAGATGTCAGTAGAGCATGTCCTTTAGACCTTCTCTTGCAACATTTGCAGGAGCCGCCTTGAGCCAGAACTGACTCCTGCATTTACGAATTGTGTCCTTTTTTAGAATGGTTTACTGGTCCTCCATGCGAGGAGTCACTTTGATTTAATAGTCAATATAATTGGACATACGACTGACAAGTTTTTAGGGATAATTTTGTTGATGAAATTTGCAAAGACCTTGCAATAACCTTTTTTGTTTTTTAATTATTTTTTTTTATCGTAAAATGATTTTCCTGCATCGTATATTCTGATTTATTTTAAACAATATCAGGGCACAGTGAAACTGTTGTCAGCTCTTCAGTCAAAAACAGTGTTCAAATGTGATACATAATGGAAAGTAGAAGGTGATAACACAATCTGTAAGAAGTCCATTAAAAATAAAGGTGTTGACCACTTGTTACAGGCATAGATCATGCATGAGATTCAAGTGGAGGAAATATCGTAATGTTTGTGCGGGTGCCCTTATATTTCTGGTTTTGATGACATGGCCTTCACGGTGTCCTATAGCAGGGCTTGACAAATTTGCTTTGAATCTAGGAGCCAGCTACAAAAGTTCGGAGCCAACAATTTGGTGAGGATTCTCCTTTATCAGGGTATACCCTCCCCTCTTTTTGGTGCCTAATAGGACTGTCATCTATACCTTCCTAATGAGGCCTCACAAGGTCAAAACAACCTTCAGGTTGGGTGTCTCTTGTGCAGATTAGGTTACCTTGGCATTTCATTTCTTGTTGCCATATCTGGGTGTTAGCAGTCTTATTTGCATATGGTAAAGTCTTCTCTGCAATGGCACCATGGAGCTGGGACTCTCCATAGGGCATGATGCCACGTATGCTATTGCATTATTTTGCTCACTGTATACTGCGCTATAGATCTACAAGCCCCTGTTGATAGAATTCCAAAAACTGTACTTTACACAGTGTTGCCGGGACCTTACTGAAAATCAGGGTTAACATAGAAACATAGAAAAATGTCGGCAGATAAGAACCTTTTGGCCCATCTAGTCTGCCCAATTACATGGATACTTAACCTGGATTTATCTTTTGTTTAGGATAGCCTTATGCCTATCCCATGCTTGCTTAAATTCAATTACTGTTTTGGCCTCTACCACTTCTACTGGAAGACTGTTCCATGTATCCACCACCCTCTCAGTAAAATAATGCTTCCTGATGTTACTTTTAAACCTTTGCCCCTCTAATCTAAGACTATGTCCTCTTGTTTTGCTATTTTGTTTCCTTTTAAATATACTCCCTTCCTCTACCTTGTGGATTCCCTTTACGTATTTAAATGTTTCTATCATATCTCCTCTGTCTCGTCTTTTTTCCAAGCTGTACATGTTAAGATCATTAAGCCTTTCCTGGTAACTTTTCTCCTTCAAGCCGTACACCATTTTAGTAGCCCTTCTCTGAACTCTCTCTAAGATGTCTATATCCTTCTGGAGATACGGTCTCCAGTACTGCACACAGTACTCCAAGTGAGGTCTCACCAGTGCTCTGTACAGTGGCATGAGCACTTCCCTTTTCCTACTGCTAATACCTCTCCCTACACAACCAAGCATTCTGCTAGCATTTCCTGCTGCTCTATTACATTGACTACTTACCCTTAGATCCTCTGAAATAATGACCCCTAAATCCCTTTCCTCAGATGTTGAGGTTAGGACTGTATCAAATATTCTATATTCAGCCCTTGGGTTTTTACGTCCCAGGTGCATTATCTTGCACTTATCCACATTAAAACTCAATTGCCACAACTCCGACCATTTTTTTAGTTTACCTAAATCATTTGTCATTTGGCTGATCCCTCCAGGAACGTCAACCATGTTGCAAATCTTTGTGTCATCAGCAAAAAGACATACTTTTCCATTAATACCTTCTGCAATATCACTAATAAAAATATTAAAGAGAATGGGTCCAAGTACTGACCCCTGAGGTACCCCACTGGTAACAAGACCTTGCGCCGAATAAACTCCATTTACCACAACCCTCTGTTGTCTGTCACTCAGCCACTGCCTAATCCAGTCAACAATATTGGAATTGGGTTGTCTGAAGTTCCAGTAAGTTCTGGTGGGGATCAAGAATTGTTTGTTCTGATCAGGAGGAATGGACACAAGGGCAGGTCAACAGGTGGTGGAATGTATCTAGCAGGTTTACGTATCCATTGTACACCTATTTTTACACAAATCAACAATTTTAATGGGTCGATTCTGTATTGAAGCACAGCTGCCATACATACAGCATTCTGCCAGTTCGGCAAAAGCATTGGCATGGCAATCTGATGTCCTGCAAAGTTGCCAATGTTAACCTGCCATGATCAGACCAGCAATGGCTGCACCCAACAGAGACGTATGATGGGTGTACACCAAGGACAGACTAGGAGAAATCTGACCTGGTATGGACGGGTTGGAGGAGCCTAAAGGTCAGGCCACATGCATACATTGTGCAGGGTTTGGCCGTATGTAGGCTGTATAAGCCTGCAATGGCTGGGACACCCAGCCCATGGTCATTGTGGCCCACAGAAGAGTTGTCTGGCATGCCAGTCTGGGCCTGCTGCAGAAATTTTATTTCTCAACTTACCATAAAGACTAGACTCTCCACGCACTCCAGCGACATTAATCCTGTGTAGGAAGCCTCCCATGGATGAAGCCTTATAGCGCCTCCATCCGTGATCCTGAATGTACTCAGAGCTGCAGTAATGTAATTCGTACGGAAGTTGTCACATTCTCTAGCTATGTAATAAATCTTACCTCTTCTTTTTATTTCTCTTTCAGCTATTTGCGCTCATGGATATGAAGCCTCCAATATCCCGAGCAAAGATGATCCTAATTACTAAAGCTGCCATCAAGGCCATTAAGGTAAATACCTGTATTTATATTAGTAAAATGTTTTTGGTTTTTTTTGGGCAGCTCTGCCACATAGAGCCAAATGTGTTTCTAGTGAAGAGCATTCAGGTTACCTGGCTATAGCAATGACCTTTTATATATCATTGTGTAATGGTTGCTTTGGATATGATGGTAGGTATAATTTGCTAGAGCATACAATACAGTGTAGTGATTTGGATGCGAAGAGCATCCTGATCTTTAACCCAGTAAAGCCATTTGAAAGTCGCTTTGCTGCTGAGGCCCCGTGAGTTATCAGTGACATTTGGTCCGGGACTGGACTTAAGGTGGTCCTCTGGTTCTTTGGACCGTGCAATTACAGTCTTGCAGGAGGGTTCGGTGACTGTCAGTTTTTAAAAGGTTTAATTTGAAGGGGACCAGGAAAGATACATGGGGTTTGGTGACCCCTATTCATCTGTATGGTATTGTGCGGTGTCCATTACGCCAAATCCTTCTATTGGGGAATTGCAAGAGAAAAGCCAACTGGTTAGGGAGGCACCTGCTGAACTTCTTGATAACGCGCGGGCAGATGGTCTGCCAATTTAATAACCCAGGTTCCCCTTTTTTTATTTATTTTACAGTCTCGGCATATTCATAATATATCATTATAATCTGTATACGTCATGTCCTGCCAGAATGCTAGAACAAAAAAGTAATTTTTTTTGTAAATTTCCAATAACATTTCAATTATCTTCAGCGTGTAAAATGATTTTTTTTCACATTTTATCATCCGAGCCTTTACAGATGTCAGGGAGAGGTCCGCCATATGTCTTCTCTATGAGAGGTCCACCATATGGCGTTGGATTGTGGACCAGCACCTCAGGGGTTAAAGACAGGCATTGCTTGAAAGGGCATACTCTGCCCTTTCCTGCAGTGCCTGTCTTGACTTATTCCTCCTCCCTTGTTGGGAGGGGTCTGAAGGACCCCCCCCTCCTTTCAGGCGCCCTTCCGGCTTTGTCGGGGGGGGGGGGTCTGAAAATGACGTTATTGCGTCTGCCGCGATAACCTCATTGCTCCTGGAGGAGTCTTAAAAGCAGCGTCTGACTTCGATGAAGTCAGATCGCCGCGGGACCCTGGAGGAGAGTGGGGGAGTATGCAGAGGAGGGCCCGCATAGGGGAAGACCTTTGGGGAACGTCCTCATGTATAGCGAGAGACTCCCATGACGTTCCCCACACGTTTTTCGCAGTGAATGGGGTTAATGAAAACTTCAGCTCATCTTTGTGCCAGCAGCAAAGCCCTCAATGTTTCATAGACGAGAGAAAGCAGGAAGAATTGTTTAATATAGGCAGATTTTAGGTTTCTGCTGGCCAACCAGTGGAGGAAATAAAGCCAATATGTCAGCCTGGGCTCTGCTTGGTTTTGTTTCTGAAGCCGGACAGCCAAAGACGTCCAAAATCTCATTACACATTGACGTCTATCACTATTATTTGAGAAATGATATATCTTAATTCATGGTTTAACAATACCGGCTCACAGGACAACACCATGATTTATTTTTTTCTTTTTCTTTCAGCTTTACAAGCATGTTGTCCAGATTGTGGAGAAATTCATCAAAAAGGTAACACGCATTCTGATTTTCTGTTCTGTTTGTCCTTTTCCATTTAACCAATCTCTCCCGGGTGGCAGAAGCAATCCTAACGAATACAGGAACCAGAGTGTGTATCTATGGTTAGATTTCTTAAAAGAAATAGAAGTAATATCAATGAACGTAGACTCAGAATAAAAAGTTCTTTGTAGTTTGGAGTTCTTTGTAACCATGAACCCCAAATTAAAAAATCCTGAGACCTAGATCAACGGATGCGTGCCAGATTTTGTTCTACATTCAGACATGAAGTCAGAAACCTTTTGTCATGTGCTCTTTTTTGCGGCCTGGTGGTTTTCACAGACAAATGTGACATCTTTAGATCCTGGTTGTCAAACATGGCTGCAAATGTCCATGAACAACAGTATTTGCACATATTCAAAGGTTTCTGGGAATTGTAGGCCATAGTTCGATGTGCCCTGCATTCAGCATCAAAAGCAGAGATGTCAGTCTCTAGGGCAAAAATGTCACTGGTGCTGTGCCCCTTTCATATCGGCAGTCACCTGCTGCAACCGCTTTCTGCTCTCAACTATTACTGGCAATTTGTTAAGCGTGGCTTACTTCTTGCGTGTCAGGAAATCACAATTCTCTTATTCTTTGCACTGCTTGCAGCAGACACGCACAGGCAGGGCCAGATCTATGTACGTGTGGGAGTATGGAGGCAGACTTTGTGTTTTTAGAGGGGGGGGTGTGTGTGTGTTAGACGTACAGTTGCAAGAAAAAGTATGTGAACCCTTTGGGATTACGTGGAGTTTTGCATGAATTGGTTATAAAATGTGCTCTGATCTTCATCTAAGTCACAACATTTTGAAAAACAGTCTGCTTAAAATAATACAACACAAACCTATGTTTTCATGTGTTTATTGAACATAACATGTAAACATTCACAGTGCAGGGTGGAAAAAGTATGTGAACCCCTAGCCTAATGACTTCTCCAAGAGCTAATTGGAGCCAGGAGTGAGCCAACCTTGAGTCCAATCAGTGTGATATTATTGGATGTGTTGTTGAAAGCTGTCCTGCGCTTTAAAAACACCAGTTTTGGGTTTACTGGTTTCAAGAAGCACTGCCTGATGTGAACCATGCCTCGCAGAAAAGAGCTCTCAGAAGACCTATGATCAAGAATTGCTGACTTGCATGAAGCTGGAAAGGGTTACAAAGTATCTCCAAAAGCCTCGATGTTTATGTGTCCACGGTAAGACAGACTGTCTACAAATGGAGAAAGTTCAGCACTGTTGCTACTCTCCCTAGTCGTGGTCGTCCTGTAAAGATGACTGCAAGAGCACAGCGCAGAATGCTTAATGAGGTAAAGAAGAATCCTAGAGTGTCAGCTAAAGACTTACAGAAATCTCTGGCACATGCTAACATTTTTGTTGACATATCTGCAATACGAAAACATTAAACAAGAATGGAGTACATGGGAGGACACCACGGAGGAAGCCATTGCTGTTCAAAAAGAATTTTGCAGCACGTTTGAAGTTTGCAAAAGAGCACATGGATGTTCCACAGCACTACTGGCAAAATATTCTGTGGACAGATGAAACCAAAATTGCGTTGTTTGGAAAAAAAACACAACACTGTGTGGAGAAAAAAAGGCACAGCACACCATCAAAACCTCATCCCCACTGTAAAACATGGCGGAGGGAGTATCATGGTTTGGGGCTGCTTTGCTGCCTCAGGGCCAGTACGGATTGTTGTCATTGATGGAAAAATGAATTCCAGAGTTTATCAAGACCTTTTGCAGGAAAACGTAAGCCCATCTGTCCGCCAACTGAAGCTCCGCAGAGCATGGGTGATGCAGCAGGACAATGACCCAAAGCATACAAGTAATTCAACAAAAGAATGGCTTCAACAAAACAAAATACGCCTTCTGGAGTGGCCCAGTCAGAGTCCTGACCTCAACCCGATTGAAATGCTGTGGCATGACCTTTTAAGAGAGCGATTCACACCAGACATCCCAAGAATATTGCTACACTGAAACAGTTTTGTGAAGAGGAGTGGTCCAAAATGACTCCAGATCGTTGTGCAGGTCTGATCTGCAACTACAGGAAACGTTTGGTTGAAGTTATTGCTGCCAAAGGAGGGTCAACCAGTTAAGTCCAAAGGTTCACATACTTTTCCCACCCTGCACTGTGATTGTTTACATGTTCTGTTCAATAAACACATGAAAACATATAATGTTTGTGTTGTATTATTTTAAGCAGACTGTGTTTTTCAAATTGTTGTGACTTAGATGAAGATCAGAGCACATTTTATGACCAATTCAATTCATGAAAAACTCCACTTAATCCCAAAGGGTTCACATACTTTTTATTGCAACTTTACATGTGGGGCACACAGCCAGTTGGTGTGTTAGTTGGCCATACTCCTCCTGCAGGTATTTATCCAAACTGAGGGCCAAATAGGGCATTTCATTTTTCCCTCCTATACCTCTAAAACATTTTTTTCGCCCTTTTGCGACTTTCATTATTCTAAATAACTTTTTGCCGTCAGTTTGTTACACATCACGTTGCCTTGTTCAATCCTCATGACTTTGGTAATAATAAGGTGTGCATGACTGTCTTCATTAAACATTTGTGTTACTGAGGTAATCTTTTTTTAGTTTTCTTTCCTTGTCGACGTATGCATTTATTTCCAGGTGGTAAAGGTTCATGTAGTGATGGAAGATATTAATATTCTCCTCTTGCTGTGTTTCCTTTCTTTTCAGTGCAAACCTGAATACAAAGTTCCTGGCTTATATGTGATTGACTCGATTGTTCGCCAATCGCGTCATCAATTTGGCATCGATAAGGATGTGTTTGGTCCAAGATTCATCAAGAACTTAACTGCCACTTTCCAGTGTTTGTATCTCTGCCCCACAGAGGATAAGGTAATGTAACACCTTGCCCAACAGTGTGCTTAACCAGTGGTCTTAAAAGTCATTAAAACAAGACACCACTACAATGGGGTTTACACCAGAAAATCTATAATAAACCCACTAAGTAAGGCACCCTACTCCTTGTTGTGGTGCCTGGACAGCCTTGTGCAAGTCAACCTGGATAAAGCTGCCTATGTTTGCTCCTATTTGCGAGAGTCTATGGAAGGAGATGCTTTTACATTGTCATACAACTATCTAAATATTTTGATCACTTCTTGCTGTAAGGAGCATAAACTAATCTGTTCCCCAGCTCGCCTTGCTCTTAAACCAAAGCAATGAGCATCCCTGACTGCGTATGTGCGACAGTGGCTTTCCATAACCAGCAACTCTTTGCTTAGGCAGGGGTCACACGAACGCATTGTCTGTGGTGGCCCCCCATCCCCTCCTCAAAGTATCTGTTGTAGCGTTATGACCGCTCGACTAGGAGGGCCACACGGTGTAACGTGCATACTAGTATCGCACTTTACAACGGGTGTGCAGTTTTCTTTCCCCGTTGAGTCGCTACAATGGACGTTAGATGGGTCTACAAAGTGCGACCCTCCATTGGCAGCTGTCCTAACGTGCGCTCAGCGAGGTGGCCACATGGGCGTACGAGTGGGAAGAACGCCCATTCTCACGGACATGCCTTTCACACTTGTGTGACTTCGGCCGTACACAGCACTTTTGTTTACCTGTTGATGTCAGTTTGTACCCCAGGATGGGAATTGCTGCTTTAGAGGTTTCGTGATCTGGACAGAGGTCACTGCACGATTTTCAGACCTGTGAAATGTGATCTAAGGTATAATAGGCAACGGTTTTGGCCAGGCGTCCGCAGCCTTTACCCTCCAGATATTTTGGAACGATGTTTACCATTGGGCTCTGCCAACCTAATGAGTGAGCAATGTGGGAGAAGTTGTAAAATATCTGGAGGTCCAAGGTTGCTGTCCCAGGGTTTAGGACGTACAATGGTAAACGTGAACGCCATGACAGCAGATTTTACTTAAAGGCATACAGGAATAAATGCATCTCCTGGTGCCCCCACGTTCCACTGTTTCTGCCACTTGCGAGTCAATCGGTTGTGACAGTTTTAGTTAAAAAGTCATGTGAGCCGATTTATTTTTTGTTAAAAAGACAGAGAACAAATATGATGTTACTGCTCAATACAAAACACTGCTTCTTGGCTTGGAGAGGCATGTGGTAAGTAGCCTCGCATTCCTCATTACTATGAGATAAAAAAATCCATATACACATACACTTCAGTGTTCAAAACTCTAGTTTTGTTTGTGTCTGTGGGTAAGGTGAAGAATAGCACAATGCCGCTCAATGCTTGTAGCTGTGCTTGCTACCCCTTGATCCAGATATTTTGTCTTTGTGCTTTTAGAGCAAGATCGTTCGTGTCCTGAATCTATGGCAGAAAAATGGTGTGTTCAGGATTGAAATTATTCAGCCGTTGTTGGACATGGCTGCGGCATCTGTGAATGCAGCCGAAATGCTCGCTGATAACTCGGCCAATGACGAAGGTAAGACCCCTGGACGAGTCCTCCAGCATTCTGAGTCCAGTACTACAAAGTCTAATAATTACCCACCTGTTTTTAATTTGTAGCCTTTGTTTTATTTATTAATATTCTCCATAATAATCCACAATAGGAGCTTTGGTTATTATTTATCATTTATTTAGCGTCAACCGTTTCCGCAGCGCTTTGCAATAACCAAAGTGAAGGAGATGCAGATAAACTGACATAGGACGGAAACACTTGGTGTAGAGGGACCTGCTCATAAGAGCTTACAGTCTAGGGGTTCTTGCAGCTCTTGCTACTTCTAAAACCCACTTTGAATGCACATGGTTGCCTCCTTGAAGCTGCACTTCTCTGCACACTCATACTCCAAGAGTTTGAAATGTTCACTTTCTTTACCCTTCAGGGATCAGACCTTGAGCTCCGGGTGTGAGATCAATCAAACCTTTAACCTTCTGCTAAATCAGTGTTTCCCAAACCTGTCCTCGGGACCCTCAAACAGGGCAGATTTTGCAAATCACCTTGGGGAAATGCAGACTGAATCCTGCAATCACTGAGAAGCAAATCATATCACCTGTGCTGTGCTTCACACATTCCTTTTTTTTTAAAGACTTTATTTTTCAGTAGCATAAATCAATGTTGTGGTGGATACAGAAAAATAGAAAGGGAGGGGGAAAACAGTAAAACCATTGCAAAATATCAAGCGAGGCAGTTCTGCCCAATAAAGTCCCCTGTCCCGATTTCGTTGCAGGTTAGCTACCTGTATTTATGTATAGAAAGGAAGAAAGTAGAGAAAAGAGAGAAAGGAAAGAAGGGGAGAGAGAGGTGGGGGTGGGGGGGGTGGGCAGCCGGTCACAGATACTGAAGAAAGAGGCAGCACATCAACTACTAAAATTCCCCATGAGTAGCGGCCTGTCGGGGGAGGAAAACACGTTATGAGGGAAGCAGTACACATCAAAATAACCCAAATTTTCAGATAGTGCAGGTAGGATCATATGAGAGCCATGGGGCCCATGTTTTAGAGAAAGAGTCCATAGTGTGGTGTACAATCGCCGTCAGTTTTTCCATCAGGAAGGAGTCTCTGATAAGGCTGAGTACCCGTCCTGTCGACGGGGCCTCCATTTTTATCCATCCCTCCGCCACTGCCCTGCGCGCAGCTCCCAGGAGTTTGATAAGCAACTTGCGTTCCCTCTGTGAAAGGTCTACCAGCGGGTTTGCCAGCAGGAAGAGGTCCGGTGTCAGTGGAATCCGGGGACATGACCTCCTCAAATAAGGTTTGTATAGTGGACCAGTACTCGTGGATAACAGGGCATGTCCACCACATGTGGAAATACGTGCCCTTGGCCCCACATTGTCTCCAGCAATCACCCGTGGGTGTCTTTTTAATCCTGGCCAGTTGGGCTGGTGTGGTATACCAGCGCATAAGTAGTTTGACTGCCTGTTCCTGGATGGTGGTGCAGACTGATATTTTCCTGGAGGCTTCCCAAATGTCCAGCCATGAGTCCCCCTCCAGCTGTTCCTGAAGGTCTGCATGCCAAGCTCGGATGTAGGGGAGTTCTGCCCAGTCCAGCGTACAAGTAATCTGTTGGTACAGAGAGGAGATTAGGCCTTTGGTGTAACGACCACGTAGGCAGGTAGATTCAAATGGGGTCAGTTTTGTCAGTGCCGCTTGTTTAATGTGTGGTCTCAGTGCAAAGTCTCGTAACTGCAGGAATCTGAAGAGAGATGCCGGCGGTAGATGGGCACCCTCTTGCAGGTCTTGATATTGGAGCAGGGTTCCTCGGGGGAAGAGATGACAGATGCGGTGTAGGCCTTTAGCTGTGAGAGACGAAAAAATGGCGGATTGAAGTCCTGGAGCGAATTCTCGGTTGTGGCATAGTGGGGTCAGCGGGGAGGGATAGCAGGTGAGGTCACATTTCAGTGCGATCTTAGTCCAAATTGTCAGTGAGTTGGTGATGGCCGGGCAGGCGGTTCGCAGCAGTGGTCTGTGGGGCCTTGAGAGCCATATCCAGAGGTCCAGTTTGAGCGGGAGGGCCATAGAGTGTTCCAACTCCACCCACCTGCGTTCGGTTGTTGGGCAGTGCCATGCTACTATCTGTGCAAGCTGGGAGGCATAATAATACGAACGTAAACAAGGCAAACCTAAACCGCCCCGGTCCCTGGGCCGATAGAGAGTCTGCCGCCCAATCCTTCTCCTGCCCCCACCCCAAACAAAATCATCAATGTGTCTCTGCATCCGTTGCAAGTCCTCCCCCACCAGGGGAATCGGTAGGGTCTGAAATAGGTATAACATTCTGGGGAGTAGATTCATTTTAACACAATGTATGCGCCCTAGCCACGATATCATGTGTCTGGACCATCTATCCAGGTCTTGTTGTAGTGTGCGTAAGAGGGGGGTGTAGTTGGCCCCATATAAGGTTTCTGTCCGGGTTGTTAGGTATATCCCTAGATATTTAAGTCGGGAGCGCTGTATACGGAAGCGGTGTTCTGTCGCTAGGCGCGCACTCTCAGTCTCCGTGACAGAAATAGCCAATGCTTCAGATTTGGACATGTTAATTTTATAACCAGAGAGGTTCGAGAAACGCGCCAGTAAGGAGGACACCGACTCCAGGGACCCGGTAGGGTCCGTGAGAGACAAGAGGATGTCATCAGCGTAGGCAGAGACAGTGTAAGTCTGGTCCCCCACCCTTAGTCCCCGGACCCCGTCCGACTGTCGTATCGCCTGCAGGAGGGGTTCTAGGATCAGAGCAAAGAGCGCTGGCGACAGGGGGCAGCCCTGGCGAGTG
Organism: Leptobrachium leishanense; assembly: GCA_009667805.1. Taxonomy (NCBI): domain Eukaryota; kingdom Metazoa; phylum Chordata; class Amphibia; order Anura; family Megophryidae; genus Leptobrachium; species Leptobrachium leishanense. Next base: position 34,905,171 of record CM019064.1, read on the forward strand.
CCGTTACAGATCTGAAATGGGGTGGGAGGGGCGTGCGGTAAGACTATGCTAGCAGTCGGGGAGGCATACAAGGAGCGGACCGCTGCTATGAATTTTTCCGGGAAACCAAAATGTTCTAGAACCAAAAATAGGTATGGCCACTCCACCCTATCAAAAGCCTTCTCCGCGTCAAGAGACAGGAAAAGTGAGGGCGTGTGGGAAGAGGAGGCATGCCATAGGAGGTCGATTGCTCGTCGCGTATTGTCAAAGGCCTGTCTGCCCGGTATAAAGCCAACTTGATCCGGATGAATCAAGCGTGGCAAAAGGAGGTCCAGTCTGTTAGATAGGAGTTTGGCAAAAATTTTTACATCAGTGTTTAGCAGGGAGATAGGGCGATAGCTTTCAGGGAGTAGAGGGTCCCTGTCTGGCTTTGGGATCAGCACTATAGATGCGGACAGTGATTCCGGGGTAAAGTGTCCGTCAGTCAAGAGGGCGTTGAAGAGGGGGAGCAAGCGGGGAGCCAGGATGGCCGAAAATTTCTTATAATACGCCATTGTGAATCCGTCTGGCCCTGGGGCTTATGTGGCTTCATTCCTTTTATCACCTCCGACAATTCTTCTGCCGAGAAGGGTGCTACTAGGGTCTCCGCCTGCTTCTCCTCTACCGTGGGTAAACCAAGGGAAGACAAAAAGTCTTTAATGTCGTTACATAGGGGTTGATTGTCAGTAGTGTGGGAAGGGGAATGGTTGTATAGGTCCCTGTAGTAGGCGGTCAGTAAGTCACTAATCGCGGAAGGGGAGGTCACCAGCGCTCCCTCCCTGCTCCTAAGCTTACAAATTGGGGCAGAATAGGGTCGTGGCCGTAATTTACGGGCTAGGGGAGTGTCCATTTTGTTGCCCCTTTCAAAATAACAACGTCTAGTCCAGATCATGGAGCGCCCCACGTCGTCTACCAGTAGTTGGTTCAGAGCCTGTCGTACGTTTTGAAGCGCCAAGAAAGAAGCTTCCGAGGGGCAGGTCTTGTGGGCATTCTCCTTGTCTGTCAGGTCTGCCTGTAGGCCAAGGATCTGGGTATTTCTGCGTTTCTTATATTGTGACCCATGTTTAATAAAGGCGCCTCTGATGACGGCTTTGTGGGCCGCCCAGACCATGGGGGGAGAGACCTCTTCTCCAGAGTTTAAGTCAAAAAAGTCTGTCAGTTCCGTAGCTATCCCGTCTGTAATGTCTTGGCGCGTCAGTAAGATCGGGTCTAGTCGCCATCTCCTGTTAACCGAGCCCCCCAAACCTGTCAAACCTAAGTGTATGTCTGCGTGGTCCGACCATGTGATGGATCCTATGGAAGAGGCATCAATGACCTTCATGCAGTTGGGCGAGGCGAGGAAGTAGTCAATACGCGAATAAGTTTTATGAGGGTGTGACAGAAATGTATAGTCCCTTTCTCCTGGATGCTGCACCCGCCAGACATCCACCAATCCCATGTCTCGCGCAAAGGAAGAGAAAGCCTGGTCCTGCGGCGTGTGGGGCCCTGTTCCCGATCTGTCTACTGCAGCGCAAAGTGTGGCGTTAAAATCACCCCCAATAATTAAGTCACCTGGTGTGCGAGACCCCAGGAATTCCGTGAGCGCGGGCCAGAATTCCTTGTCCGGTGTATTAGGTGCATATACTGAAGCAAGCGCATATGAGTGGGTACCAAAGTGTCCCTGTACTACTACATATCTACCAGAATCATCCCCCTCCACCGACTCGACCTGGAAGGGGCAGGAATTATGCAGGATGACAGAGACCCCGTTACGTTTAGGCAAAGCATTAGAAGAGAAGACCCGCTGGTAGCGTGCATCAGCCAGTCTAAATGTGGCCCTACGGGGGATTCGCGTCTCCTGTATAAAGGCTATATCAATCTTTTGTTTGCGTAGCTCCCGGAAGAGGAGACGCCTCTTGCGTGGGGAGTTAAGGCCCTTAACGTTTAAGGAGAGACACTTCAATGACGCCATGGTTTAACTGTGAGATGGTGGATACACGGACCAGCGGGCCCCCCCACTCCACACCCCCAGGGAAGAAGGAGAAAGTATAGAACAGCGAGGGGTAAAAGAAAAAAGAGAGAAAGAAAAGGAAAAAGGAAAGAAATAAAACCTCGACACGAAGGACAAGCCGGAGAGTCGAGATGGGAGACACGGAGAAGGCACATGGTTACCAACAATGGCTTTCGAGCATCTCAATCCCCTCCTCCCGCCAAGAAAAAAGGGTTATAACAAATTATGGCAACCAGGATCCCAGTGGACACGAGTCTGCCCGTAGGACCCAATCGGGCCGCATCCCAGTACAAAAACATGTCCATCAGGGATCCTCACTAAACCTACCGGGTAGCCCCCAAAAAACCCGAACATATGAGACGGTTGCCATACCTATACAAACCGAATGAACCAGTTACAAATATACTTAAGAATACAATACATTACACATCCTCCCCATCGGTCGGCGAAGCCGAGGCCTCAGCCGATGGCAGCCAGCATTAGGGAGGTCAGCGAGATGACGAAGGTGTGAGTGAACCTGCCCGGCCCTCTCATCCTGGGGCCTTCTTCCATTCCAGCGGTAGTTTTTCAAGCGCATACTGGCTCGGGGATGTTGGGAGATCCTCCGGTACCGGCAGTTGAAGAGAGTTTAGCAGCTTGTGGGCATCTTGTAACCTGGAGCAGGTGAAGGCTTGACCCTCTTTGTATACTACAAGGCGTAACGGGAAGCCCCAAGTATATTTGATCTTTCCAGCTCTCAGAACCTCTGTCACAGGGCGCCATTCCCGCCGCTTGGCCAGAGTAGAGGGGGCCACATCCGGCAAGAGAGAAAGTGGGTGATCCTCATATGACAAATGCACTGATCTGCTCTCCTTCAGAAGCGCCTCCTTGGTATGATAATAATGGAACCTTATGATTACGTCCCGAAATTGTCCCCCTGGGGGGGGTCGTGACCCAAAAGCCCTGTGAGCCCGGTCCATGAGTAGGCGGGATGGGGATATGTTTGGCAACAGTTTTTTAAATATGCCCTCCACGGTCGCCGTCAGTTGGTCGTGGTGTACCGAGTCCGGGAGCCCCCGGAGGCGTACATTGTGGCGTCGACTGCGGTTTGCGAGGTCTTCCACCTGGGCCTCCAAACGGCCGATACTCGCCGCCATAGTGGAGATGGTGTCCACCAGCATATTATTGTGGGAGGCTATAGTGTCAGTGCGGTCCTCCAGGTCCGCGGTGCGTCCGCCTATGGCTTGCAGATCAGCCGCTAAGGCCCGAAAGTTGCGGTCCATTTCTGCTGCCAGGAAAGATTGGGAGGCCGAGATTTTTGCCCCTATCGCCGCGATATCGTCCCTGGTGGCTGGGGCCCCTGCCCGGGGAGCTTCTCCTACCTCCTCCGGCGGGTCCCCGCCGGCGCCATCTTGGGCCTGCATCTCCATGCGGCGGGGCGCGAAAATCGGCGCCACTGCGACCTCGGATTCCTTTTTTTTTTTGTTGTTCCCCATTCTCAGGGGGTGTAGGGGCACTCCTGTGCTGGCTGAGCAGGAAATGCGGAGGAAATTTGTCCGGTATTCGGCTTCAATGTGCGGGAGTAGCGGGAGAGATCACAAGGCACGTCTTATCTCGTGGCCATGCAGGCTCCGCCCTCGTGCTTCACACATTCTGCAAACCTGGTCTGTTAGCTTGTCCTGAGGACAGGTCTGGGAAACACTGTGCTAAATGATAGTTGTTGGATGTTGGGGATATGATTGGATTGGGGAAGCACCTGCCGGCCGTGCAGTAACAGAATGTGACTTCTTCCAGGGATATGGCATGCATCATAGACTATTTTCAAATGTCCTAGCAATGGGTCTGAATTAGGGATAGACGATATCATTTTTTTCATAGCCGATACAGATGATCGCAGCCTTTCTGGCCAATGGCAGATATCTGGTGTCAATATTCTGTACATTTAAAGTTGTGAAGAATAAACACAAATCTGACATTCCATTAATATTTTAAAATTTCATCATGCCCGTTTACTTTATTCAATTTGATAAAAAATAAATTTATTTTTACAAACCTGCAAAGGCCACAGCCTAGACATGGTCAATGATCCCTCGTGACCTGGTAGGACAGTGGTCCACAACCTTAACCCTCCAGATATTTTGCAGCTACGTTTCCCGTGATGCTCAGGTACTCATTAGGTTGGCAAAGTCTCATGGGAAATGTAGTTCTAAACATCTGCAGGGCAAAGGTTGCTGACCCTTGCTGTTGTAGATACGGTAGCAGAGATGCAGGAGTCCAAAAGACCCCTGGATCTCCTCTACGGAATTTCCTATCAGATGGGAGGGAATCCCCATTTTTGTTGTGGTCATGCACATGCGCAATCCATTCAGTGAGCAGAGGAAGTCCTACAACGAGGGCTGACAGTCAAGATGTCAACGTGCTGTGGGAGAAGCCACCAGATCAGCACCATGTTGCGGTTGCAATGAGCCACCATGACCAATTATTGGGACTATCTGGCAAATAAAAGACCAATACCGATTTATCAGTAATTTGCCAAAGATCAGCTCATATTCTATCACTGTCTTTACACTTTCCACGTTCTTTTCACCATAGTTACTACTAAAGTTGTCTAGTTTGTGGTTTGTGTGTCCACTCTAGTTTTTGCTGAAGTTGTTGTAGATTTCACCGGTGTAATTGTTGAACAGGGAATAGCCGCAGTTTAGACTGTCAGATGAGCGCACTCTGCGTGCATAATGGACGGACGTACTGACGAAGATACTGTAGACACCACACGGTCAGTGTTTGACGGATGTAGAACAAAAAGGGAAATATGGGAATCCAAATTTAATTCTAATTAAAAATACAGGTACAGTCAGCCAGACCAAAAAACCTCTGAGCGTCAACGTTATGGACGTCGCAGCATAACACACATAGGCCACTACGCGGACGCAGCGCACTCTGCGCGTCTGTCTTAGCAGTTTTATGCTCTTGCCTAACTTGCGTCCATTTGCAACGTGCATTGTGCGTGTGCAGTTAGGTGCGCACGTGCTTCGTGTGTGGGTCTCTATTGATCATAATTATAGAATTTAGCCAAGTTAGAATTTTAATACATCGACTCTGAGGCGAGTATTGCTTCTCTTTCTTGCTTTATTAAACATAGCAGCAAGTGGCAACTAGCAAGAACTTTGGAAATATGAAGCATTTATATTGAATAAAGAGAACCTATAATAACAGTAGTAACAGGTATATATGGTAACTTCCAACACCCCTTTCACTCCTTTGGATCGGTCCTCTTTCCTGTCAGAGCCCATCAAACCCTGTCAACATCCCTCCTACTTCCTCTTTCGTTGCTGTAAGAGGTGATCAGTGTAGGTGCGTAGGGAACCCAAAGGGCAAACCACCGGAAACAAGGAAATCCTTCATGAGGCTGAGGAAAAAGACGACGTGAGAGTGTAAGATATTGGATCCACAGACCCAGTAATACAATAAACCACAACAGCGGCGGGAGTGGTGGGCAATACTTGCCTCAGAGTCTTATTATTAAAATTTGAACTTATAGAAATTAAAAGAGCTCAGTGATGTAATAGCAAAACCGTTAACAAGGATTGGTTAAATAAATCTGTTAACAGGAGTCGTCCCAGAAGACTGGAAATTAGCAAATGTTGTGCCCATTCACAAGAAGGGTAGTAGGGAGGAATCGGAACTATAGGCCAGTTAGTCTTACGTCAGTAGTGGGGAAATTAATGGAAACCATGTTAAAGGAAAGGATTGTTGAACATCTAAAAACACATAGATTACAGGATCAGAAACCACATGGGTTTACCTCAGGGAGATCATGCCAAACTAATCTTACTGATTTTTTTATTTTTTTTTGATTTTGGTAACAAAAATAATAGACACAGGTGGTGCAGTAGACATTGCTCATTTAGATTTCAATAAATTGCAATTTTTGAGCTTGGATTCCAATATTGTTGACTGGATTAGGCAGTGGCTGAGTGACGGGCAACAGAGGGTTGTGGTAAATGGAGTTTATTCAGCGCAAGGTCTTGTTACCAGTGGAGTACCTCAGGGGTCAGTACTTGGACCCATTCTCTTTAATATTTTTATTAGTGACATTGCAGAAGGTATTAATGGAAAAGTATGTCTTTTTGCTGATGACACAAAGATTTGCAACAGGGTTGACGTTCCTGGAGGGATCAGTCAAATGACAAATGATTTAGGTAAACTAAAAAAATGGTCGGAGTTGTGGCAATTGAGTTTTAATGTGGATAAGTGCAAGATAATGCACCTGGGACGTAAAAACCAAGGGCTGAATATAGAATATTTGATACAGTCCTAACCTCAACATCTGAGGAAAGGGATTTAGGGGTCATTATTTCAGAGGATCTAAGGGTAAGTCGTCAATGTAATAGAGCAGCAGGAAATGCTGGCAGAATGCTTGGTTGTGTAGGGAGAGGTATTAGCAGTAGGAAAAGGGAAGTGCTCATGCCACTGTACAGAGCACTGGTGAGACCTCACTTGGAGTACTGTGTGCAGTACTGGAGACCGTATCTCCAGAAGGATATAGACATCTTAGAGAGAGTTCAGAGAAGGGCTACTAAAATGGTGTACGGCTTGAAGGAGAAAAGTTACCAGGAAAGGCTTAATGATCTTAACATGTACAGCTTGGAAAAAAGACGAGACAGAGGAGATATGATAGAAACATTTAAATATGTAAAGGGAATCCACAAGGTAGAGGAAGGGAGTATATTTAAAAGGAAACAAAATAGCAAAACAAGAGGACATAGTCTTAGATTAGAGGGGCAAAGGTTTAAAAGTAACATCAGGAAGCATTATTTTACTGAGAGGGTGGTGGATACATGGAACAGTCTTCCAATAGAAGTGGTAGAGGCCAAAACAGTAATTGAATTTAAGCAAGCATGGGATAGGCATAAGGCTATCCTAAACAAAAGATAAATCCAGGTAAAGTATCCATGTAATTGGGCAGACTAGATGGGCCGAAAGGTTCTTATCTGCCGACATTTTTCTAGGTTTCTATGTTTATCGTCATACTTAGCTAAATTCTATAATTTTAATACATCGACTCTGAGGCTCCTATTGCTTGTTCAAAGCTAACCCACAACTGCGGATGACCAATGAACAACAGGTTTAAAATAAAAGGATCGACAGGTGGATTCTCTGGATCAGTCAGCTGATCGCAATAAGTCTTCCAACCGACAACCTGCCGAAACAGCGGAAGACGCCACAGCACTGCGAATCGAATGAGCGCCAAACATAGAGGTATCAACACCGGTTAAACCCAAAAGCCAGCGAAACCAGTGCGCAAGCGTAGTCGTACCCACCGGGGCGAAAGGAAATTTAAACGAAATGAAAAGAGAAACCCCTGGACCCCGGAGTGAAGCGGTACGGGATTCATATCCCTGAAGACCCAAAACTGGGTGTAACGGAAATGCCGGATAAAATGCCGACGAAATGGCCGTCTTAGTACGGCGGGAGATGTCAAAGCGCACACCCTCAGGCACGAAGGAACGTGTGTTGACATCCAACGCCCTGACATCGGTCACCCGTTTGCAAGATATCAAGCATAGAAGGGCTGATCAAAGATTTCCGTAAGGAAGTCCAACACGAAGCTCAAAGGGGCCTGGAAGGGATCTTGATCCCTTGACAGACACCAATGATGCCAGACGAGCAAAGCCGATTTATAGCAGGATCTAGTACCTGGGGCCCACGCATGGCATAGGCGCGCCGTAGTCCGTTCCGAAATCTCTGACTCCCCCGGGCGTCCCGATACCAGCGAGGCCAACAACAGACTGTAGCCTGGGGATAGTAGCCGGTGAGGGTGCCCGGATGAGTCTACCGGGGGGGAACATCCACTAGGAGTTCCAACAGAATCGGGAACCAAGGTTGGTTCTCCCAAAACGGGGTGATTAAAACAACCCGGACCTGATGGGTCCTGACATGTCGCAGCGTGCGAGCGATCAATTGAAATGGCGGGAAGGCGTACTGGCGAGCCCTGGACCAATCCTGCAGGAAAGCGTCCGTTGCCTCGGCCAGTGGGTCTGGCCGCCAACTGTAGAAGATCGGGAGATGGGCGTTGAGCCGGCAGGCGAATAAGTCCGCATGAAACGGCCCCCACAGGGTCGCCACGTCGGAGAACACTGACGAACGCAGATGCCAATTCCCGGAGTGTTCTCTGTGTCTCGAGTTCCAATCTGCGAATTGGTTCGAGATTCCCGGAATAAACTGCGCTTGGACAACGATCCCTGTCTGAAAACACCACTCCCAAAGGCGGGAAGCCATTGTCGTCAGAAGCAGGGAGCGAGGATCGCCCAGCGAGTTGATATATCGGACCGCCAGGAAATTTTCCATCCGGAGGAGGACTGATCGAGGTGTATGATCCTTGAGAAAACTCTGGAGCGCAAAGAGCCCTGCCAAGAGTTCCAAGCCGTTCATGTGTAGATGACATTCCTGAGCGGTCCAGCGACCTCCCGTGGAGGAACCTTCGCAATAAGCACCCCAACCTGACCCACAAGCGTCGGAGTCGATTTGTAATCGTCGGGGGCGATACCAGGATAGGCCTGCCGTTGCAGGAGTGGAGGTGATCGGTCCACCATTCCAGATCCAGTCTGGCCTCTTCCGAGAGAGAGATCTGAGCAGTGTAGGGAAGACCCCTCCTGAGAAAAAGGGCCTTCAGGCGTTGGAGGGCCCGATAGTGCAGGGGGGCTGGTGTCACCACCAGCCTTGTCGCTGCCAAAAGGCCGATCACGCGAGCCAGATCCCGTAATGATGGAGCCTGAGCCCCCAAAAGGGATCGGACTTCGTGTAAAATCGATCGACATTTGGGCAGAGGAACACTGAGAGACATCAGGGTACTGTCCACCCCAAATCCCAGGAATTCTAGGGTTTGAGATGGGGAAAGAATCGCTTTCTCCTGGTTCACTAGGAATCCCAGAGACTGAAAGAGGTCGACCGTCCATCGTACCTGGAGACGTAGCAGACTCTCCGAGGCCATTAGCAATACGTCGTCCAGCTATACAATGAGACGGACTCCTTTTGGCGCTTAGCCATGCCACGACCGGCTTCAGCACCTTGGTAAAGCACCAAGGGGCTGAAGACAGGCCGAAAGGTAGGCAACGAAATCTCCAGAGGTCTGGACCCCAACGGAATTGGAGGAAATCCCACGATTCCCTGGCGATCAGGATGGTCAAGTATGCGTCCTTGAGATCCACTTTTGCCAACCAATCGCGGGGTCTCAAGATATCTTTGTGCATGCCCTCCATCTGGAAGTGACGGTAGACCACCGTCCCATTCAACTCTGAGGTTGACTGGACGGACGCCTCCGTCCTTCTTGGGATCCAAGAACAAGTTGCTCAGGAAACCTGCAGTCCCCTGTGGAACTCGTTCTATGGCTCCTTTCTGGCACAGTTCCAAAATCTCCCGCTCCACCAACGTCCTCCCCTCCCCCGATAAGGGGAGAGGATGGGGAATCGTCAGTTGGTGCGGGGGAGAAGAGAACTCCAGAACAAACCCTTGTACAGTATTGAGGACCCAAGGGTCCGATGTAATGCGACACCATGCAGTGTGAAAATATTTTAAACCAACCTTGGTTGTAGACGGGTGTATGAGCTGTAAAATTACCTGTAGGTCTGAAGGTCGATGAAGAATGACCTCTTCTGGCACCCCGGAATCCTCTGCCACGGCCGTGAACGGGTGGGGAAGGTGTAGGAGCAGAGGTCGTGGAGGGGTTGCCTCCCGTGGGACCTGATGAGATGGGTTTTGTACGGCTGGTAGCTCGGCCCTGATATCCACCGGCCCGTGGGAAAACCCCAGAAAACACCTTTTTCAGTGAATTGGATACACGTTCCATCGTGTTGAATGCACCAGAATATTCATTCATGTCCTTTAGAAAACGTTTGCCTAATAACGCTCCATTAGCTGCAGCACCTAATTCATTATCAGCTACGCCAGCCAGTTGGCGGTTCATTTTCAAGAGGATGCATTTGCGCCTTTCGGAGGCCAGAGCTGTGTTAGCATTACCCAGGAAACTGAGTGATCTCTGGGCCCATTTGTTAACTTGAACGGGGTCCATGAGGTCACCAGATAATTTCGCTTGTTCTGCTGTATCCAGCAATTTAACCAAAGGACCCATGGTGTCTAACAATTTATCTTGGCAAACCCTAAATGCGTGGTCTATGCATTTGCTGGGAGTTAAACCTTTTAGGGGTGACAAAGTCCACAAAGGCTTTGTCAACGTCAGGGATTAAACAAGTTTTCCCACTTGTGGTGGGGCGAGGGGATTCCACTTTCATGCGGTTCCGAGTAGCCTTATCCAAGGCTTTACACACCTGTGCGTCAACCCATTGTTCTACATGGGGTAGTGGGGACCAGTCAGCGGACCGTGGATGGGAAAGGTCCTCTGGGCAAAAAAGGGGGTTACCCAATGGATCATAATGCCTGGGCGGGCTTTTGAATCTACCTCCACTGAGGTCTCAGCAAAATCCTCATCTGAGGCATAAACATCTATGGCATCGCTATTGGCATCCACCTCCGTATCCAGGTTAGTGTCCTGAAGCGGAGCAGGGACAACAGCGGTGTCAGGGTTGGATACGGTAGTAATTTTAACCTTTTTGGTGTGAGCTGACAGTGTGTGCAGAAGGCCGTTTACGGGTTGCAGCAGCAGGGGATGGGTGCACGTGTCCCGGCATTGTTGCGGGGATGCCAACCCCTCCAGTCACGTGTCGTGCGTGTCTCACGGACTGTTTCCCCGTGGTGGTGGCCAGGGGGGTCTCGGGGCATCACCGCGGTGAGTATATCGCCCTTATCAATAGCCGCCAGTGGCGGGGGATCATCATTGTGGCGATTCTCAGACATCATTTCTTTAAGGGAGCGGGTGAAATCCCCTGACAGGACAGAAACTGCTTTAAAAACTGCAGAGTCAATAGACGCCTGCATGTATGGGTCAAGCGTGGCAGACTGGGAAGGAGCCATCTGTGCCTGGATCAGAACGGGTGTATTAGGCTTTTGTTGCTGCTCACCCGAACTGTCCTCTGAGGAATGCTCTGATTCCTCCGCTGGGGAGGCTGGACGCTGCGGGGTTTTGCCTCGGGGCATGGCGCTGGAGTGATGAGACTCTGGCGCTGGGAAATCCCCGTGTGCACAGACCTAGCAGGTGCCCACCCGATCAGCGAGCGTGTGCAGACAGAGGGAGTACGCCGCGGTCAGGAAATTCAATCGGAAATTAAAAACGAAAGTAAATGAATGCGGACCCGCGGTTAGAGCCGGGTACCTGCCAAATATGAATATATATCGATAATAAACGGCCCAAAATCAATAAATATGATAGAAATGGGGTAAAATGTCAGAAAAGTTGAGTACTTAACTAGTCGTCGAGCAGCTAAGAGGAAGTAGGAGGGATGTTGACCGGGTTTGATGGGCTCTGACAGGAAAGAGGACCGATCCAAAGGAGTGAAAGGGGTGTTGGAAGATACCATATATACCTGTTACTACTGTTATTATAGGTTTTTCTCTTTATTCAATATAAATGCTTCATATTTCCAAAGTTCTTGCTAGTTGCCACTTGCTGCTATGTTTAATAAAGCAAGAAAGAGAAGCAATACTCGCCTCAGTCGATGTATTAAAATTTTATGCTACGACGGACTTAAAACTGTGCGGCGACACGGACGTGATCACTGAGGTCATCGGACTCCGGCCTTACTCTTTTACAAAAGAATGGTGTTACTCTTGTTCATTGTTCGTGACAAGTCTACCTGCTGCTGTTCGATTTTTCCTTCTCTGGGTCCTCGAAATACATCATAGTTGCAGCAGTGGTTATACTGGCAGTTCTTTGTCGCTACAGTGAACTTTGGTCACACAACAGCACTTGGTGAATAATTCCTGTAGAGTTAATGCAACTCGGCAACTTGGTCATTTGCAAAAGATAGTATTTCAATACTGTATTGACTTGTGACTGAGAGAGATGGTGCGGCTGATGTCTTCCTTTTGTGATTCATCCAAGTTGATATCAAATGATAGCATTGAATGAACTCTGCTTCAAGTCACAGCTAGTGACTAGGCTGCCAGCTATATCTCGGCCTGCATGGGCCCAGTTTCCATGATTTGATAACTTCTGATATTTGTAAAACAAAACACCTGTTTAGTTTGTAATCCAGTGCAATGATGGCAAGAGGGCACATTGTTTTGCAGGGTCTTCACCTCCTCAAGTGATGATGGCTTCTGAGCCAATGGAAGTTGCAAATTCTGAACCCACAGTGTCTGTCCCACAACTGCCCAATTCTGATGCTTTTGCTGCAGTTGCTCAGCTATTCCAAAGCACTCAAGGACAACAGGTATGTGTGCACTTTTCAACTCTGATTGCAACAATTCTCCGCTTGAGAGGTGCAGCGGTACAAAATACTTTTTTTTTTTTGTGTACCAATATATATTTTTTTCTTTCAGATACTTAACGATTCTTTTAATGTCATATGACAGCTTTCCTATAAATCATTTAGGATTTTGCTGCAGTTTATCTAAATATTGAAATGTATGGCCAAACGCTCCATTTACCCACTGTACACACGCACACACCAGACCTCAGATACGTGTGTGTGTATATATAACGGATATTACATTTCAGAACAACGGCATTCTGCCAGGCCCCACCTGCTGGGCACATTAAAGCGAGTGTTCGCCAGGTTGTGAAGGTTGTAACGTGGCTCTGTTGGGTCATCACTCTGGCGAGATCTTGCAGAGTTAAAGTTCTCTTTAGAGAGCGGCTGGAGGTGTCAGCTGCCGCTCGCTGAAATGCGGCCAGCTGCAGTGGCCTGGCAGAAGGCTGTTTGCGCCTTATATACTGCCCGGCAAGCCAACACAGTGCTGGCCTCCAGTATCGGGGGCATTTGCACAAGTACTCGTGCAAATGACCGGCACAGATGACAATGTTGGTGCATCCCTAAAAAATGGGCGACTTGACATTTTGTGTTTTTGTTTCCAGCTACAGCAGATCCTTCAGACTTTCCAGCAGCCTCCTAAGTCACAATCTCCAACCATTGGCGAAAATGTTCTTGCGCAAGTTCAAACCATTACGTCACAACTGAATCCATCTCATTCGTCTCATCAGTCTCATCCGTCTCATCAGTCTCATCTGCCTCATCAGCCTGAGCGAAAGACTGCCTTTGATAAGGTTTGTGGGTTTTGAACAGGCATTGCTTTTTTGGTTAAAAACACTTATGCAATTGCTACATTAGCTGAACTGTTTACAATGTTTTCTTCGCTGCATTTCTTCTCTGCACTTTTCCTTGGAATTTTTGTTCCTGGTCATCCACACCACTCTGCCCAATCAGATGCCTCTAATGGAGTGGAAAATATGGGCAAACAGAAACCTTGGTACCCCTTGTGCAGAAAGTACATTTTCCTTAATTCGCAGACACTCTTGGAGCTGAATAAGCATCATGGGATTTATAGTTTCCAAACATCTGGAGTGCAAGACTTGCTGACCTCTGGCATAGAGTCTCTGAAGCAGAGATCAAAAACATGTGGCTGGCCAGAGTTTGAATGCAACAGATGGGCAGAGGATCATGGGAGTGGTAGCTCTCAAATAATTCTGGGAATTGTAGGCACCAACATCTGTGGGGGAGGTATGTGATGGTCTTAGGCTAGGGTCAGACTAACGCATTCTGTGTGTCTGTGCGCAACTGACGTATTTTCTGACTGGCGACAAGGTAGTGGCCACACAGTTCGTTTTTTTGACTGATTTAGTTGGGAAATAAAGTTTTAATATGGAAAAACATTTTGTTCGTCAAAAATGCAGTCCGTCTGACTACGTTCCATCACTCACACACAAAGCTATGCGGACGTGGTGCACTCCCCACGTCCGTTCTAGCTGATTTACGTTCCTGCCCAACTTGCGTCCATTTGCCGCGTCCGTTGAGCATCCGCACTTCGTGTGTGGGTCTCTATTGATCATAACTGTATGCTACCACGGACGTTAAAATGTGTGGCAACATGGACGTGAACACTGCGCTCGTCTGACCCGAGCCTTAACCTCCCTGGCGGTCTAATTTTTTCAAAATTTCGTGTCTAAAAGCGTCTCAATTTTTTTTTTTAAGGAAATGTGTTTTTGTACATAGTTAGCCTGTAATAATTAGGAATCACGCACTGAAATCCATGCAATCAAGAGTCCTTACTGTTAAATCCTTTATAAATAATAATAAAAAAAAATAGTAAATACAGAGTCCGATAAAGTTTGAAACCTGAAATAATTTATTATCCCAAAAATAATTATCCAAAATAATGCAAATAAAATTATATTCAATAAAATACAACAAAAAACACTGAAATCTGTCTGCAAACAAGGGTGAGACGATGTATGGTCTATTTCTTATCCTGTACTGCCACCTAGTGGCCGTTCATAAACATTACACTGTATAATCCAAAATGTAAACTGTAAAAAAGATTCCTTTTATGCTGATCCCGCCCCCCTGCATCGTGTGACTCGCAGGGAGCCTTCCAGGAAGCAGCTCGCCGCGATCACACTGCGGGGGGACAGCGAGGGAGCCAGGAGGAGGTGAGTAAACATCCAGCCCGAGTGTGGCTCGGGGTTACCGTTCGCGGTAGCGAAATTTAACCCCGAGTCACACTCGGGAATACTGCCAGGGACGTTAAGATCCATGAAATAAGGCTAAGGCACTTTTTATGCAGAAACATGTTTTGCGGGCTATGAAGCTTTTCTCAAAATTGGCCAAACAGTGTATTGTACATTAAATAAACTGGTTCTGTGGAGGAATTGGTTACTCTAGGGGCCCGTTGAGCATTTTTCCGTGGTGCAGGATACTGCAGTGGTCTGCCCAGTGTGATTTGTATTTTTCTTTCCCTGTACATCTAGAGGGACAGCTTTTTACCCCATGACCACTTTAATAAGCTTACATGGTTCTGTTTTGCATGCTGCTTTTGAGTGAATTTGTGGTTTATGCCCTTTGTGACTCTCATGATATTGCCAAATACAGGAAAAGTACCTGCAAATTCTGCAATCATGTTGCAATGTAACTTACTGCTTTTGGAAATGAATACTACCCCCAGTATTTGTGATGCAGCAAAGCATGAGGCCAAACATACAGTTTGTTCCTATATAGCCTATACATCTTTTCAGCATAAGTACAAAAATCTAGAAGTTGTGCTCAAGTCCTTACTGTTGGTTTTTGTTTTAGTTACTTGACAGATTTGACTATGATGATGAACCTGAAGCAACTGAAGATGCTAAAAAAGAGGACTCGACACCACCGCCTTCCACTTCTCAGCCTCCATAGTGAGTAGAAAGTACTCTTGTTACTGAAATACATCAGCAAAAAAATGTGAATATTGTTCTTATTTGATAAAAGGGGAGTTAATTACTTATTAGGGCAATGGAGGCTTCATATTGCTTTCTCGCATTAACAGCTACAAGACAGTTTAAGAAAAACTTTTTTGAGGGGGGTGGGGGAAATATATACATGGTTAAATCCCAACGCAGTAGGTAACAGTCCCCACCATCTCTTGGAACAGTCCGTTATATATATATATATATATATATATCGGTTAATCCTAGGATTACCCGGGTGATCCTGACATTACCCAGGCGACATTAGCAGAAGTCCAAAGTGAAATGAAATTTCGGACTTGATCCGGGTAATCTGCAAAGTATCCAGAGGCCTCTGGGTACTCCAGTTTTCTGCACGGTTTTAACACAATTTTGTTATCAGATAACAGTTTGCAGCTTTATCCAGGTAATCCTCAGAATTTTAGTCAACTGTAACCTCTTGAAAACCCAAGAAAAGGGGAGTACCCAGAGGCGTTTGGATACTTTGCAGATTAGTCGGATAAAGTACGATGTTTCGATGCACATCACACTTTATCCAGCAACACTAGGGTAAAGTGCTAATTACCTGGGTAAAACAGTGCAGAAAACCGGATTACCCAGAGGCCTCTGGATACTTTGCAGATTACCCGGGTAAAGTCCGAAATTTCACTTCAGACTTTTGCTAATGACGCCTGGGTAATGTCAGGATTACCCGAGTAATCGTAGGATTAACCGCACTATGGACTTTACGTGTGTGTGTTGAATAGTCTCCTCGTTGTCCTTAATACAATTCAGCCATGAAATAGGAAAATCTATTAATCTTATTGCAGGCTAACAGAGACTTCATATTGCAATTTCAATGGGAACAAAACACGGATTTAGACCTATGAGACACAGGTATGAAATAAAAAGAACAGGTAGATTCTCTGGACTAATCAGCAGAACGCATCAGCTCCTCTAAACTTCAACCAGACACAACCGCCTGAGAAGCCATAGCGCTTCTAACTGAATGCGCACCAAAAACAGCAATATACGCTACAGCAGTACCTAAAATCCTACGTACCCATCTCACCAGAGTGGGCGAGGAAACACGGTGAAAAGGAGCTTGACAGGAACAACGGATGAACCTGTTCTTTCCTCAGAGACTGTGCGTGCTTCATATGTCTGGAGGCAACTAACTGGACAAAAAGGAGGAACATCTGGGAAGGATCGGAAAAAGCCGAGGGAAATAGATGTCTTGGTCCTCCTTCAAATATTGAAATGGACACCATAGTCTAGAGCATGGACATCACTAACTTGTTTACAGGAGACCAAACAAAAAAGAATCAATAGTTTGGCGGAAAGTTGACTCCTAGACAAAAGTTCATTATCTGGCCAGGATTGGAAAAGATGCAAAACCAGTGTGACATCCCATGTAAAAGTGGATTTCGGTCTAGGCAGTCGAGCGGAACGTGCACCCAACATTTCATACACAAACGTATTGCAACCCACCGGGATGACATGGAAACCAACATGACCGGTAGAAATGGCAGATCTAATCACGTTCAAACACTCTGGCCAAGAAATCAAGGATGAAGGTTACAGGGGCAGAAGAGGGATTTTGATGTCCCCAAATGCACCAACTATTCAATCTGTGCCAGGCTGAGTTTTAGATTGCTCTGGAGCCCGGACTTGTGATAAGAGGTCTGTAGACGTGTGCAAAAGGCCATGATCAGGTTGTCCGACCCAGACACCAACCAGGCCAAGAGAGATAATTGGTGGCAACAAAGTAGAGGATGAGGATTGCCATCCGGATCCAACAGCAGGTCATGTGAGAGAGGTAGCAATCGAGGTGCATCTATTGCTAGATCCAGAAGCGATGGGAACCAGGCCTGATATGTCCAGAAGGGAGTCACCAACAACACTGTCTCTTATTGAGAGTGAACCATTTTCGGATCCCTCGCAATCGGGCAAATGGAGGGAATGCGTAAGATCGAGCCTGGGTCCAATCCTGAAGGAAGCAGTCCTTTGCTAGAGCTTCTGGATCCGGGTGACAACTGAAGAACAGATCGAGCTTTGCATTCAGCCAGGAGGCAAACAGATCTGCATGAAGGCGGCCCCACAGCCGCGATGACTTAGTGAAGAGAGCTGATGGAAGACTCCAATCTCCAGCATCAGAAAGGTTTCTCAAGTTCCAATCCACCACAATATTGGAAAGGCCTGGGCTGAATTTGGCTGAGACAAATGGGTCCCGTTGGAAGCAGAATCCTTAGATCCTCTTCGCCATTATCAGCTGTGACGATCTGTGTCCTCCTAGGCCATTTATGTTGTGGACTGCTGGAAAATTGTCCAGGTGGAGTAGCACTGCTCAATGATCCAGAGATTTCAGGAAGGATTTCAACGCAAAGAGAGCGGCCAGCCTATCCCACACATCGCTGTGGAAGGTCATCTCTTAATGGCACCAACGTCCTCCCGTTTCAAAGTCCCTACAACGAGCTCCCCAACCGAGGCAAATTACTTCAGATTCTATGAGACATGTGGGGGTTGGAGGGTACAGGTTTTCCGTTTCATAGAGGCATCTAAGGTCCACCAGCGGAGATTTCCAAAACCTCTTCTGGGAGGTTGACTATTGACGTGTACCAACTCCCTGATCGGAGAAAACAGGCTTTCAAGCATTGAAGTGTCCTGTAGAAGAGAGGAGCCTTAGAATCGCGAGTTTGGCGGCGGACATCCTGCATATTACTCGAGCCAAATGTTGTAGCGACGTCGTAGGGTGATGACGCGGCAACCCGGCTTCCTTTCTGATAGAACGGACCTTGTAATGAGGGATGGTCAGAGTCCCGCAGTTGAATTCAGTCAGATCCTGGAACTCCATCTGAGCTGGAGTATGGGCGGATTTTTTTGAGTTTCAGGAATCCCAGTTGTTGGAACAGGTTGACTCTCCACTTGAGATGAAGCAGGAGTAGGTGCCGAGATTGAGCCATAATCAGAATGTCGTCCAGTTAGACTATTAGTCTTACTCCTTTTGGAGCGGAAATGTATATGATGGGACGTACCAGCTTTGTAAAACCCTGGTGGGCAGTAGAGAGGACAAATGGTAGACAGGTGAATCTTCATGTTCGGTCTTCCAGTGGATTCGTATTAAATTCCTGAAGACTGACATTATGGGAATCGACAAGTAGGCATCTGTGAGGTCTAACTTGACCATCCAATCGTCTACTAACTATGTCCGAGTGTGTGTATTACTTCAATCTGGAAGTGACGGTGTACTAAATACAGGTTGCGGTTTCAGATTTATATCGGGTCGAAGGCCTCGTGTTTTTTTATTTTTTGTGACCACAAATATATTGCTAGTTAACCCCCGCCCCCTTTGCACGGGGATCCTTAGGTTCTTTGACCCCTTTCTGCAGGAGATCCGAAACTTCCTGTGTGATCATGCGGTGAAGGTGTGTCGTGAATACAAGGGGTCTCGGTATGTGTGTCTGCACTGGGGTGTCGGTGAACTAGTGTAAAAACTCGCACTGTGCTGTGGACCCAAGGGTCTGTAGTAATGGTGGCCAGTTGATGGGGGAAAAGTCGGAGTCCCCCCCCCCCCCCCCCCCCCACCACACAGTGTAATAAGGAATGATTGGACACAAATTTACAAGCAGCACGTCTGCCATCTCCTCGTCAACGGAAACTTCCCTGTCCCCAGTCTGGATCTGGAGGGGATAAATGATTCAGCAAAACCGGACTTGATGGCTTTGGGTAGGGACAGGGTTGGGGGCGGGGGGGAGCTCCTGGGCGGAAAAGTCAGTGCGGCCAACAGATCGCCCCCTCTGTCTGCCGGCCCTGCCAAAAACTTGATTAGGTTGGAAAACCTTTTTGATATTGGCCTAGTTTTTGTCCGTATTAATGAAGGTGATTACTTACGCTCCATATCCTTCCTGAACTGGTCCCCAAATACCCCTTGAGCATCTGTGCCCAGGTCATTCTTGGCCAGAGCAGTAAATTGGGTATCCTTTTTAATCGAGTGCCTTGCGGCGCTCCGCTCTTAGAAGCCATCCTCCCACTGAAACAAGAAAATGAAAAGGAAATAAATCAGCCCTCCGGCCTGAGTCCCAGCCGAACGCTTAGCGCAATTATTCAAGAGAGCAGATAAACACAGAAAATGACAATAATGCTAATCCACCTGGTACAGAGGCAGAAAAAAAAGGCGTTGGACCAGGCAGAGCGACGAGATGGAGTACTTAACTGACCTAGCAGCAAGAAGGAGGAAGTGTTGCTGGAAGGGCGGACAGAGGGAGGATGGACTGTTCCAAGAGGGGGGGGGGGAGCGAGAGACTGTTACCCACTTAGTATTTAACCATGTATATATATATATAAAAAAAAAATTTAAAAAAATCTTCTCAAATGGTCTTGTTGTTTTAAAGTGAGAAAGCAGGAGCAATGTAAAGCCGTGTGCTGCAGATCCTGCCCCTCTCCTCCAACGCGCTGCTCCAAGTGGAAAGTTGGATTTTTCCGACTCCTGTCACTCAGCGCCGCATGGTGACACGGCTTGAGCATGGGAAGTGGAAAAACCTGGACACACTGAGCGTGTCTTGACGCCCGGCGCTGCCTACGGGCACGTCGCATCGCGCTCAGTGTATTTCCGGCTTCAGGTACATGTAAAGCGGGGGGTCTGCAACCATGGTCACCCAGATGCTCTGAAACTACATTTCCCATTAATACAGAGATACGCTGAGATAACCTTGGCTCCACAGCCAAAGAGTAACACATGATGTAAAAAAAAAAACACAAAAATTTCACCATGTGCCACTATAGCCTCTGCAGAGGCAATGCCAAATCCCCTGTAAGCTTCTGGCTGAGCAAAGTTTTTATTCGAATGGAGTTTGTGGTGTCTGTTTGCATAAGGCCCGGGGTCAGACCAGCACACTTAATGCGCACCTACTGATGTCTCTCCTGGCGTCCGTTGTGGCATTTTGACAGGCCCAGCCACACCCTACAGTGGACGTGCTGAAAGCCTCCCTGTCGAAAGGCTACAACTTGCGTTCGAGACCGTATGGAGGATCGAGCCTTGCAGCGCTGAGCGCACTAACTGCTCTCAGCGAGGCGGCCACTCGGGTGTCAGAGTAGAAGGAACATCCACTCTCGCGGACGTTCCTTCCACTCTGCAAAACGCGTGTCTGACCTCCGCCTTAGCTGACTTTATAGCTATTTACTTGAACGCAAACCTACTTTAGTTTGAATCTGTTCTGAATTGCTTCCGTCCCCACACCGGTCAGTGTTGTCCTGATGAGGCAGCTATCCTATGGACTGATCGATAGTCAGGCATGGTGGAGGCGTCTTAAATGCAGTTCTCATACACTGAATGATCCTGTCAGTGCTGACACGCTGGCTTAGAGGCAGGTTTCGTCGTCCACGTGCAGCAAATAGAGCCTCATGTGATTCCATAATAACATTGCTTTTCTTTCCTATCCAGGATATATCAACAGGTTTGTCGTAGTTACACTGCTAACTGGTTATTTTGTTGTTTTAAAGTTCATTTCCTGGGGACGGCATTCAACAAAGCGCGTATACCCAGATGCCAGTGCAAATGTCAAACATGGAGCAATTTCAACCACTGATGATGGGAATGCCGCAAGAGTCACTGCATCACCAGGTATAGTGATGACCCTGCACAGACTGGCTGGGAAATATTAGGGGACATAGGCCGTTGTTTAATGTGCATTAAATGAATGCCGCAGGTGGCTGGTAGGGACCCTATTTGATTTGCTTTGACTTGGTCCCACCATTGCTACTCATGGTTCGTTTCTGCTGCTTTCGCACTCAATACCTAACAATGGCGCCTGTTTGACCATGTGCTTCCTATAGGATGGGCCGGTGGAGATTGATTACACTTTGTATTTACATTTAACTGTTACCTCAGCAAATCGGCACTATATGCAGATACATTGCTTCCACTAAAGTCTCAAATAGTGCTATTTTGTTGTATTTGTATATAATGTCAAATGCGCAAAATAAATTTGTAGAGGGTCGACTATATAATGCTGTTTTCCATACAACATGTATGGGGGTTCGTACCAGCTTAATGTTTGATAAAAGTTCTTCCTCATGGTGTTCAGTTATGTATGGGAAAAGCCAGCCTCTAGTTACTATTTTATTATTTTATATAGCGCCAACAAATTCGGTAGCGTTTTACAATAACCAAAGGGAACAAGATGCAGATAAATGGACATGGGATATGAGGGCCCTGCTCATGGGAGCTTACAATCTAGAGCAGTATTATGCTAATAGTTGGTGTTTGAGGATCCTAAACCTGATATCCACAGCCATTGCAAAGGATTCCAATGTGGGTTTATTGTCCGCAGGAAAGTTACATAATCTAAAACTCAAATAATGGCATCTGGAAGATATAGAGCTTTATTGTAGTTGTATTGAAACTTTTGAGGTTGTGAAGCTGTTACACTTTAGTGTAGAGGTGGAGAAAGACCATGTGCAATGCGTTGGGTTTAGGGATGGAGTTGGTGGTGGTAGCTGGTCTTGAGGACATGTGTATGTAAACGTATCCTTAAAGATAACACGGTTTCTACTCCCAGCAGGTTCAGCTGCCCCAAAACGGACAAATGCTTGGTTTCGGTATGATGTCTGCTCAATCCTTTCCAAACATTGCTCCTCCAGTGGTGGCTCAAGAGTCTCCTCAGCCTTTCCAACCTCCTTACCAAATGCCACAGAATGAAGTACATATGCAGGCAGAGCTTCCACAGGTACATATTCTGATCATATAGAACTGAAAAAGATGCTTCTCGTTTGCCCTGCACTTCAGATGGCTTTCTTTTAATTTTCTGCATTTGGTGTCATGTCAGCTCTTTTTCTTATCCTGGTTAATAACGGATATATGGCCTAGGGGTATTGAGCATCTTTCTAAAGTATGTTTCAGAATGGTGTGCAACCACTTTTGGACCAGTGAACCATTCTTAGACAGGCTTTCTTGGTTGCTGATGAAAGATCTTGATGATCCGGCTCTGTGTTTTGCTAGTAACCTTTCTGATGAGCTTTTTTATTTTTTTATACTTAAGGAAACTCCGGTGGAAGTCAAGCAGCCACAACCTGCCCAAGAGAGTAAAAGGCATCAACCAGAGCCAAAGGATGCATCCAGGTAAAGTAATTTTTACCCTCCTGTTGCTCCTCACAATAGTTCTGTATATCTTTTTGCATCCCAAAACCTGGTGTCCTGATTCTTTAACGTGCTGATCAAGGTCCTTGTATTTTTCCAAAACAGGTCTCCAAAGAGAAGGCGTTCCAGGTCTAATTCACGTTCTCGAAGATCTCGTCATCGCCGTTCCCGTTCAAGGTCTCGTGACCGGAGACGCCATTCACCCAAATCTCGATCACAGGAGAGGAGGGATAGGGAGCGCAAGCTGAAAGGTCTTCCACCTATTAAAACAGAGACAGTCAGTGGTATGTAATCTTTAAGCCTATTGAAACATAACATAATGTTGCGACCTTCCCTGTAAATATCATATTCACCTGGGTATGGTATTGAATGTGGCTTTATAATTCTCATAAACATTGTAACTATAGTGGAATTGTTCACCTGCGAGATCACTAGTTGTGAAGCGGGGAATAATCTGGTTAAAGTAACTCCAATATGCCAAGACATAAATGCCAAAAGTGGGTTGGGGAAAATAATGGAGGGTGTTTCATAAAGATCGCAGCTTTTAAAAATTGCAATAAAACAAAGTTGCATAAAAAAAATATCTTTTATTTCGTTCTATATACACTCCGATTTAATAGTGAAAACCGATATCTGGTACATGTCTGCCTCCGCTTTCTCGGCAGGCAGCTACTCGGTGACGTTCAGGATGACCCTTTCGCAGACGTCTCGGATTCCGCCCACGACCCGTTGAATTTCTCGCTTTAGTTCGGGAATTGTTTTGAAGTTTCTTTACGTAAACTTGTGTCTTCACATAACCCCGTAAAAAGTCGCAAGGTTGTGAGGTTAAAAGACCTCCTGTTCTCCACCACAAATTGAGATTGCGCGTCCAGGGAATTTTTTCGCTGACATCGCTCAACTGTTGTGAACAATGGCGAAGCGACTTTCCAGGGCGCTCACACTGTCTTGCCGTACTGTAATGTTTTGTTCCGTTCTAGTACAATTTCGCCCAGGTTTTTTACTGTGGCAACTGATTTCTTTTCAACCTCCATAACTGTTGTTTTGGTGGGGGCATTGTATGTCCGAAGTTTACGGACCGTCTATGCACATCACTCCCTGTTTTTGTAATGCGTTTTCACAATTACGACGCGTTGTTCCTTAGTGAACCACTCCATGGCACTTAAACGAAGATACAACAAATGCACAATTAAACTGAGTGATAAATAGCGAAAATGATAAGAACAGTACTGACCACCTTCAACTGAACAAATGCCACTTAATTAAAAACCTGCGCACTTTATGCAAGTTTACCTTTTGGTAAGAATCTCTAACAGGGTTATTCAGAGAGAGGTGAAAACTAGGAGAATGACTGGAGAAGGGAAAATTCTAAGTCCAAAAGGTTTTCACCTCTCTGAATATCCCTGTATGTGTTCAGAGTTGTGTGTTTGGGTCGCATTATATGAGCACCTCTTTCACTCAGTTGTTGAATGTTGCATTTCCCCTCGTTTTTTTCTTAGTTTGTAGCACCACTCTCTGGGTTGGACAACTAGACAAAAGAACAAGCCAGCAGGATGTTGCGAGTCTCCTCGAAGAATTTGGACCCATTGAGTCAATCAATGTAAGTATGACATTGGTGCACAATTTCCGTTCACCAAAAAAAAAAACGTGAAGGTCACGTTTGTAAATACTAGTTAATGGTAGTTGGACGTCATTAGGAGAAAAACCTAAACTTGTCATGATTTGCCGATTGGTAAACATGTCTGCCATAAGAGTTTGCCTCTGATTTCATCTGACCCATAATCCCTTTGTTTCATAAGAACATTCACAATATTTTGTTCAGGCTACTCATGTCATCACATTCATTGGTCGTGCCTCTCCTAGTCTTTTATCTTTAACGCTCTCTATTAATATTCTGTTTGGAAAAAGCTGTGTTAAATATAACGTGTTTTTTTTTTTAAATTCAAAAGTCCACCATAAACACATCCTGCTGTGAATGGATCAAACGGTTTCCCTTGTTAGAGGCTGCCGTAGAGAGCTTGTTTACCATTTGACTGGGTAGCGGTGGTGCTAGCCTGTTGGAGTGGTCAGCCCTAAAAATGTAATACTCAAACCTGCGAGCGGCTGCACTCAAACCTCAACATGGGTTTTATATAAGGGTGCTAGAGACACCAGTGAGTGCATTGGTTCATTGCACGCCGCTTAAAGGTGCTAGATTAGTTTTTTTAGAGGCCTGAGGGTATATTTGGGATATTGTCACAAGGGCAGGCATAGTGCTTATTATAGTTAACCTAGCTGCTGATGTGTTTATCTTACAGATGATTCCTCCGAGAGGCTGTGCTTATATCGTCATGGTTCACAGACTTGATGCATTTCGTGCTTTAAATAAATTGAGCAGAGGAAACTTTAAAGTGGGCCAGAAAGCTATAAAGGTACGTACATTTCTGAATAATGCGTGTTTCCCAAAGATTTTAATCTTTAAATGTCTTTCTGGAGTTACAATGATATAAACTGAATTCATAGGAAGAGCAATCCCCTTAATGACGAGCGGTGATTGTAGGGACAGGAGTGGGGGGTTTTGTTTTAATTATACTGCATAGATGTAACCCTTTAAACGAGGATGGGGATTGCTAATGCTTTGCTACTAGCCTGCTCTGAAAGCACACATCCTCTTTAGGGTAACTAGAACCTCAATAGGAAAAACAAACTCTTGTGGGAAAATCAAAGGTTGCCTCCAACTTCTGGAATAAATCATCCAGGGTGCCGATTGGTAACTTGGGTCCGTTTCCACATGGGACGGTGAATGGTGGTAGAGTTTCTGGTAGTGGGTAGTGAAAGCCTTGTTGAACTCGACAGGGAGTGTGACAAACTGTGCCCTTGCATCTCGGTTTAGGGACCAAAGAGAATTTATTGGCGTATTCGTGGAAGTACTTCTTGGATCGCTTCAGAGGTTTGCTGGCCCCATCGACACAGATTTCCCTTAGTCTCATTTACTTTACAGGCAGAGGGGTCATGTTTATGCCTACCTTACACACCTTAGAGGTCCTGCTGCAAGTCTTAACAACTTTTGCAGTTTGACCTTTTTATGACACTTGGCGATAGTGACGAGGAGATCCCTTATTCACAGTCCTGGGTTCAGCCCATGTAAAGAATCTTTGCAAAGGAGGTGAAAATGCACTGTAAACCTTTACTCCATCTGCCAATCATCCTTTCAGTATGGGTTAGTCCTATGCCAGCAGTGCTCAATGATTGCCTTCTCACCAGATACAAAGTCTTAAGAGGTTACTCCCTAAACTCCAAATTGCAGTAGACGGTGAATTTCACCATTCGGTGCAATTTCGGACCAATTAGTCTATTCACTAAGCTGTCAATTCGCCAAATACTGGGTGGCGTAGAGGTAACATTGCTGCTCTATTGCTGTGGAGACACAGATTCGATCCCGGCAAGAGCACCTCTCCAGTAAGTGTCCTTGGGCTAGACACCTAACGGTACATACTTGCCACCCAGGACATACTTGAAAACGAGAGGAATCTCAATGTATTCTTCCTGGTAAAATACTTTCTCAAATAATAATACTGGCGAATTAACAGCAAAATAAGGTGCAATTTGCCGCAGTCCAGCGCAATGCGATGGCACCAAAATTGCCCCATAGACTATTGTCGCTTTTTCACAAAACACAGATTTGCATCAAAATCCCAGCGAAATTACCTGATTTTCAGTGTTTCAGTTCGATGGTTTAGGTGGGGAAATCCCATGGGATTCAGTGTAATAAAGGTAATATCAATTGGGTTTTTTTTTTTTTTGTTGTTTATTAAAGACCATTTACGCTTTCCATTTTTCAGCAAAAACCCTTTATTTTTATGAACAACTTTTTGGATATTTTTATTCATTTTCAGACCTTTTGACACATTTTCACAGATTTATACTATTAAAAAAAAAGGAACCCCCCCCCTTTTTAAAATCTATGCAGTACGGCAGAAATCGCCGTTGCCAATTCGTCAGTTTTCACAAATGTCGAACTGCTTCGGCGACTCAAATTATGGCAAAAATCAGTGACCATTCGCTAAATAGTGAATTCAAGATATTTTCTGCGAAATAGAATAGCTGAAATGGGGCGACATGGGCTGAAACGCCAATCACTAAATTTGTATGCAATTTCTGTGCATTGTAAATAGATGCTATAGTGTTATAACCCTTTTTGAGAGGACTGTACATGGGGTGACGCTTCAGTGCTGTGCAGAACTCCTTTTGAAAAACTTACAAAGTAAACCTGTCCTTGGTGGGCAGTGATATTCCAGCAAGGGGTGGGCGTTGAACTGGTCATGGGAACCAATGCAATTTCACTTCCTTTGAGCTACCACAGCCAGCATTTTCCAAAGATCCTGCGCCAGGGGACACTGGTCTACCCCTCCATGTGAAGAGCTGTAAACAAAGCATCTCTCAGCGATGCATGGTTTGGCCTCAGCAATGATACTTGCCTTCCTACTTGTCAGTTGCCCCCCCCCCCACCTGGAATTGGCTGCGAGGAATGAGTGGAGGGCTGTCTTGTACAAGCGCTCTTCTCACAGCTGTCTCTTACCCCGTGGGCTTTCAATTCTTAATTTTTTCATTAAAGACTCAGAGGCGAGTGTTTGCAGTTGTTTCTTTATTGCCCAAAAACGGCAAAGAACTTTAATAAAACACTATAGGAAAAAAATAGCCAGAACTCCTCACCAACATGGAGAGGCCCTCCTAACCTCCTTATCCCACCCAGTCACACTCAATAGAAGTCCACTCTGTGAACAGCACTTCCTCTTTCGACGATGCGAACAAATTCCAACAGGGAAATATTCGATCCAAACTTCTCAATCACAAACGGTCAGCAGCTCCAGTCTAGGTCACTAGATGAAAAAACATGAGTGGGATCCGTATCCAAACCGTAATTGTGTAAAACCTCAACGCAGGACTTGCGAACAGCCGCACACATTATAAAAGTAACCACGCAGACTGGAGGTGACAAAACGAGTAGGCCAAACGAGTGAGGCACAACGTTATTACACGAGAACCACAGCAAAACAATAGAAGCAAACATCGGGAAAAACCAGGGAGGGTAAAGGGAGAAAAATACTCGAGTCTTTATTAAAGTTAAACTTGCCATTATGAAATAGGAAAATTTTAATTCAAGTCTCGGAGGCTCCTATTTGCAGGTTCAATGCCGCTGAACGTCGGCGTAGCGATGGGTTTGAGATCGAAGATCCAGAAGGTAGAACCCCATGACTATTCGGCCGCCTTCATGATATCCTTGTGGCAACAACCCATCAGCACAACTTTGGAGGCCTCAGCACTATGCATGGAATGAGCGCCAAAGCAGGAGGTATCCATAACCATCGACACCCCCCCCCCCCCCCCCATGAGCCAGTTGAGTCATTTAGCAAGGGTAGTGGACACCACTGGCCTGTGGGGAAGACGGAAGGACAGGAAAAGATGAAACACTGAAACAGGTCTAAACCGAGCAGTTTGTTAATAACCCTGGAGGCACAAATGTAGACTAGAAGGGAACGCTGGAAAGAAAACCGTATAAATCACTTTTTTTTAGTGCGACTGGATATATCAAACCACACCCCATCTGGCACGAATGACCTAACCCTGTAATCCAGGGCCCGGATGTCACTGACCTTCTTTCAAGCAATTAAACAAAATAACGTCAACAAGCTACGTTTAGCTATGAAGGCCTGCAGAAATAAAGCGCCATTATCCTGCCAACCCTCCAGAAGCCAAAACTGAATTACTGTCCCACATGGCTGAATACCTATACAACGGCGTTTTAGAGAGCCTCATGCCTCGCAATAATCTACAAACCAGTGGATGACTACCATCAGGCACCCCAGCAATACCAGAGTGGATATAGCTGACCGTATGGCATTTACTGTAAGGTACACCTTGCCAGAGTCAAATACGAGCGTGAGAAAATCCTAACCACATTCACAGGAGCTGAAAAAGGATCTCTACCCGTTCCACACACCAACCCACATGTCCCATGCAAATTTATAAAAGTCTCATTCCGTGATCCCAAGATTGAAGGAGTGTTGGGTCGACAACTGGGGTGTGACGCAGGTCTTCCCGGTGCTGCTGGTGGGCATCGGACATTGATTTAAATTTGCCACAATGTGTTCATTTGGTCGATGCATGTGGGTATCAATCCATTGCTTTATATGGGGAACAGGGAACCTGGCAGAGAACCTTGGATAGGTGAGATCCTCAGGCTCAAACATCTGGTTACGAAAAAGGTAGGAGCAGTATCTGTAAAATAAATTACAAGTCCATAGTGCAGACTGCAGATAAAACACAAAGAGCCCGCTAGAATAACACTCACAAGATGTGAATACAAAGTAGACACGTAGCAAGTACTTTGTTACCCCTCCTGGTTGGAATGGGAGTTGATCACCTCCTCGGATCCTTTCATCAAGGGACACCACCGTTGCCTCCTTCCAGGATAAAAGCAACAGATGGTAATTCCAGGGCAAAAATGGCTTTTGAATAAATTGTAAATTGCAAGGGATCCTGATGAAGTCTTTGATTCCACAAGGACTAAACGCGTTGGAATGTGTTCCTTGTGGAATCAAAGACTTCATCAGGATCCCTTGCAATTTACAATTTATTCAAAAAGCCATTTTAGCTCTGGAATTACCATCTGTCGCTTTTATCCTGGAAAGGAGGCAACGGTGGTGTCCCTTGATTAAAGGATCCGAGGAGGTGATCAACTCCCATTCCAACCAGGAGGGGTAACAAAGTACTTGCTACGTGTCTACTTTGTATTCACATCTTGTGAGTGTTATTCTAGCGGGCTCTTTGTGTTTTATCTGCAGTCTGCACTATGGACTTGTAATTTATTTTACAGATACTGCTCCTACCTTTTTTGTACCTCCTGTTAGCACTGAGGGGACAGTGCTTTGCTTGGCAGCACGCAGATACGTATTTTATTTAATATTCATACGTGGGTGATCAGTTTTTTCTGTGTTTCAAACATCGGGTTACCAAGGGGATCGAAAAATGACCAGACCCCAAGATTGGGATGAGCAGTCGAGATTTGGTAACAATGAGGTTCGGTTTCGCTGGAGCATGCATCTCCAGGACCTCGCTGTCATCCATAAACTGATCTTCAACCTCATCCAGGAGCCTTAGGACGTGGTTTCTTTATGACCACTGCTTGAGAAGCTCCGTGGTTAAGGGTTCACTGCTGGGACTCCGCAGTGGTGTGGGGGTGCCAGCCCCTCTGCTGCTTTCAGTAGCGTGCGCACCTGTAGGTGGCAGATCAATCAGATCCGAAACATGGGTTTCCGTTTACCTCAGGGAGATCATGTCAAACTAATCTTATTTTTTTTATTTGGTAACAAAAATAATAGACACAGGTGGTGCAGTAGACATTGCTTATTTAGATTTCAGTAAGGCTTTTGATACTGTTCCGCATAGAAGGCTTATCAATAAATTGCAATCTTTGAGCTTGGATTACAATATTGTTGAATGGATTAGGCAGTGGCTGAGTGACAGGCAACAGAGGGTTGTGGTAAATGGAGTTTATTCGGCGCAAGGTCTTGTTACCAGTGGGGTACCTCAGGGGTCAGTACTTGGACCCATTCTCTTTAATATTTTTATTAGTGATATTGCAGAAGGTATTAATGGAAAAGTATGTCTTTTTGCTGATGACACAAAGATTTGCAACGGTTGATGTTCCTGGAGGGATCAGCCAAATGACAAATGATTTAGGTAAACTAAAAAAATAGTCGGAGCTGTGGCAATTGAGTTTTAATGTGGATAAGTGCAAGATAATGCACCTGGGACGTAAAAACCCAAGGGCTGAATATAGAATATTTGATACAGTCCTAACAACATCTGAGGGTTGGGATTTAGGGGTTATTATTTCAGAGGATCTAAGGGTAAGTAGTCAATGTAATAGAGCAGCAGGAAATGCTAGCAGAATGCTTGGTTGTGTAGGGAGAGGTATTAGCAGTAGGAAAAGGGAAGTGCTCATGCCACTGTACAGAGCACTGGTGAGACCTCACTTGGAGTACTGTGTGCAGTACTGGAGACCGTATCTCCAGAAGGATATAGACATCTTAGAGAGAGTTCAGAGAAGGGCTACTAAAATGGTGTACAGCTTGAAGGAGAAAAGTTACCAGGAAAGGCTTAATGATCTTAACATGTACAGCTTGGAAAAAAGACGAGACAGAGGAGATATGATAGAAACATTTAAATACGTAAAGGGAATCCACAAGGTAGAGGAAGGGAGTATATTTAAAAGGAAACAAAGTAGCAAAACAAGAGGACATAGTCTTAGATTAGAGGGGCAAAGGTTTAAAAGTAACATCAGGAAGCATTATTTTACTGAGAGGGTGGTGGATACATGGAACAGTCTTCCAGTTGAAGTGGTAGAGGCCAAAACAGTAACTGAATTTAAGCCGGCATTGGGATAGGCATAAGGCTATCCTAAACAAAAGATAAATCCAGGGAAAGTATCCATATAATCGGGCAGACTAGATGGGCCGAAAGGTTCTTATCTGCCGACATATTCTATGTTTCTATCAATGCCCAAAGTGACAAGAGGGTCCTGGAGTTGGTTCACGCGGGACACCCAGAGTGGGATTGATTGGAGTCATTTTAGCGTTGAGGGACCTCTGCCTTTACTACGGAGTACTGCCAAGTGCATCACTGAGGATATGGAGGCTTGAAGGGAGGTCTTCGTGGGAGGAATCGGTCCTCAATGTGTGAACCATCGCGCCGGATCAAGGTCAACCCACTAGCTTTAGACAGCGATATGATCTAAAATGCGTGTGATCTTCTGGACTCACAAGAAACCAAGACCGCTTTCACCAAATCTTGTGAGCTAGGCCAGCCCTGTAGTCTCGCAAGAAAATCGCCTGTGGAAAAGGCCCCGCGCGACCTGGGATCTACCAGACACACACAGGCCCAAGCATGTTCCCACGTACATCAAAGAGAAGATGAAAGGTAAAGGAATCCAAGAAGTAAAGACCGGACAAGCCAAGAGAAGCGCGATATGGCAACGCAAGTGTGATTTACTTATATAAGGCCTTTCCACTGCGGGAGCAGCAAAGAAAGAGTTTGCTTAAGTGCTGCTCCCGGAGGGGAGTTACATTGAGTGGGACTGGGTGGGATCCAGAGGTTGGGAAGTCCTCCCCATTTTGGGAATGGATTCTGATTATTTTTTTTCTGTACTTTTTTATTAAAGTTCTTTTTGCTGCTGTTGGGGGCAATAAAGAGCAGCAAATACTCACCTGAGACTTGAATTATAATTGAAAATTTTTAGGAATTACATTTTTACAATGTGATGTGAGAAATATTATGTTGTGAAACGTATTAAAGCTGCAGGACTTGCTCAAGATGCTTCTGTATTGGTGCTAATGATCCTTTCTCTTGCAGATTGCATGGGCCTTGAACAAAGGAATTAAACCAGAATTTAAGCAGTACTGGGAGGTAGAGATAGGAGTTACATATATACCTTGGAGTAAAGTTAAAATGGACGATCTTCAGGCTTTTTGTGAAGGAGGAATCTTGGATAATGACACCTTGACTGCAGGTATTTATGAACAATCTTCATTCGGCTGCAGGTTTTTTGATTCTCTATGTATTTACACTCCCTGTAAACTCACATTGAACATGTCTTTGCTGTCGCTACTTTCAGATGTTTGAACTGCTTATAACTTTACATTTACAGAGTGGAAATCTTTTACTAAGAAATCTGAGAGTAATGATGTAGCTCAGAACGGAGCGGCTGAGGCTAAACGTCCCGAGGAGACCCCACCGGTGTCTCAGCCTTTACCACTATTAACTATGCCCATGCGTGCAACCTTGGCTGCAATGGTAAGTTCATGACTGGTAACTACGCTGTGACCGAAACCTAATCAAGCTGGCATCATGGTACTAGAAGAAAATTAAGTGGGGCAATTTAGGTTCCACATACATGTTAAGGAGGGGGGGGGGGATTTATAATCCCTAATGGGTTTTCCTTCCTTTAGCATTGTTTCTGATTCTATGGCTCTCAACTAGGGTTGCCAGGTCAGCCATGTTTTCCTGAACACCCGATTACTATTTTATGCAGAGGGGGAGCACAGGGATAAGTGCTGCCCCGCAACATGTATAATTTATATGCTGCAGGAAGGAAATCGATACCCGTCACCTGGGATTTCTTGCTTGCATTATGAGATTTGCACACTGCATTTTTCATACACTGCCCATCAGCATGAATTGTGTGTCCAGGAAAATATGGCTGATCTGCCAACCATACCCTTAACCAACTCTTTCTTTCTAATACATCCGTGTGTGTCTGGCACAGAAAGCGGCTTTCTTCTGTCAACAATCCACTGCATCATAATGTGTTGATTTGGCACAGGGAGGGTGTTTTGGAGCTACATCTCCCATGTGGCTTAGACAACCTGATCATGGGATCTGAGAATCTGAGACTGAGAATCATGGGAGAAGTAGTTCCAAAACATCTGGAGGGCCACGGTTTCCAACCCAGGATTTACAACATGTATTATAATTCCAAACTTGTTTTTTTTCTTCCACTCATGTTCTGTGCTACCGGTTAACCTAGTCTGACAAATTAAGTGTCTTTATTGCTTTAAAACGCTTTAATACCTTTGCACATTTATGCAATTAATTGTCACAACAGTTAACCTCCCTGGTGGTTTTCCAGAGTGTGGCTTGGGGTTAAATTTCAATGCTGAAAACGGTAACGCCGAGCCACGCTTGGGCTGATACATACCTGTCCCTGTGCTCCCTCGATGTCCTCCTGCATTCAACTCCGTCCAATCGTAGGCGTCCTGGTTCCCGTCTCGCGGCGTCCTGGTTCCCATCTCGTAGGCGTCCTGGTTCCCATCTCGTAGGCGTCCTGGTTCCCATCTCGTAGGCGTCCTGGTTCCCATCTCGTAGGCGTCCTGGTTCCCATCTCGTAGGCGTCCTGGTTCCCATCTCGTAGGCGTCCTGGTTCCCATCTCGTATGCGTCCTGGTTCCCATCTCGAGGCGTCCTGGTTCCCATCTCGCGGCGTCCTGGTTCCCATCTCGCGGCGTCCTGGTTCCCATCTCGCGGCGTCCTGGTTCCCATCTCGCGGCGTCCTGGTTCCCATCTCGCGGCGTCCTGGTTCCCATCTCGCGGCGTCCTGGTTCCCATCTCGCGGCGTCCTGGTTCCCATCTCGCGGCGTCCTGGTTCCCATCTCGCGGCGTCCTGGTTCCCATCTCGCGGCGTCCTGGTTCCCATCTCGCGGCGTCCTGGTTCCCATCTCGCGGCGTCCTGGTTCCCATCTCGCGGCGTCCTGGTTCCCATCTCGCGGCGTCCTGGTTCCCATCTCGCGGCGTCCTGGTTCCCATCTCGCGGCGTCTTGGTTCCCATCTCGCGGGAAGGGAAGCAGGACACCGCCATGATTGCAAATGTAAGCCTTTTTTCCAGAGCAAGTGGTTGGATAAAAAAACTCCATGTGGTATTAACACGTATACACAATTTTGCTTTCTAATATGATGAAAATTGGCCTATAAACCCCATTTACACACACACGTTTAATGCAAGATTAGTCTTCTAGAACAGTGTTTCTCAACTCCAGTCCTCAGGTCCGCCTAACAGGCCAGGTTTTCAGGATATGTGAAGCACAGCCCAAGTGATATGATTTTCTGCAGGATTCAGTCTGCATTTCCCCAAGGGGATCCTTAAAATCTGGCCTGTTAGTGTGTCCTGAGGACCAGGGATGGGGGAACGCTGCGCTAGAATAAACAAAATTCTGAGATTTCACTCCAGTCACCCTGTATTGCTGTGAAAAAGCCCCTCCCTCACTATTACAAAAATCAAACTTTACTGCTGCATTCCAGCAGCCAGGGAGGGGGCAGGAGAATACAGGCAGAGCTCTGGGGTCACTCACTGCTGTAAGCAGGAGATCTCACCATTTTATTGTCTGCATCACCTCTACTGGATTTGGCACAAAGGCCATTCATGCCTGTATGCTGGCAATGCAGACCCTGGGTGAAATTGTGGAAGATAAGAGCAAGGTTGTCCAATCATGAATCCTGAGGAACCTCTTAATCTCTGCTTTCAACAATAAATGCCCAAGAACCAGCCAGATAGGCAGGACATCCCACCTTGTTTTTATGTGATATTCCTATCCACGTGCAAACAAAAAAGTTTTTAATCTGGCTTCATTGTTCCCACTGGAGTTTTTTTCTCCGTTTTTATGTCTTCCTGTGCCAGTTCAGGGAGTTGGAAACCTCACACTGGTTAAACACTGTTGCATCAGGTTGCTTTCTCTATTGCTGTGACACAGTATATTCGGCCTTCTTTCATTGGGCAATTCATCCCTCCATAACAAAGGCGTTTGACTCTTCTAATCTAGAGTTAAGACTTTTATCCCAGCAGTAGTTTTGTAATTAACTGTAATTGTAATTTTTTTTTTTTTTTTAGCAAAATCATATTTTAATCTTTTAAGTTTATATACACAAAATTGCTTTTCTACCCCATTTCTGTTGTAAAGGGGCAACTATCACCAAAAATGTCCTTGTGTTCATTTGATGCTGCTGATATCTTACATGGGCTTTGTTTTTCTCTTGTTTAGTTAAGAAAATATTTTACTGTCACTGGACATCCATTCTGTATAAAAATGTGTGCCGTAAACTGCCCCCCATGTGTCGATCACCAACTCAAATCATTGTATTGTGTGGGATGTAATCAAAGGACATCACCTAGGGTAGATTAGAAGTCCTTTAACCCCTTCACTGCTGAGCCATTTCACGTTTTAAAAAAACACATTTTTCTTTTTATTTTTTATTTTTCTCTTTACTTTAAACATGGTCATGTTAGGCTAGGGTCAGACTGAGGCAGTGCGAACGCGCGTGCAGCCGCACATAATCACGGCCGTGCTAGCAGCAGATGCCGGGCAATGACGGCCAATATACGAAGTACGGTCGCACAAAAGTGCGGCCGCGCAACGCAAGCGGCAAACAAACGCATTTTTTCGAGAACGTGAAACCACTAGTACTGACGTACAGAGTGCGCTGCGTCCGCTAGCGGCGTGTGTGCGTGATTAGGAGACGTCAGACGCTGCTAATGTCCGGCCAACATAACGTCCAGACCCAAAAAGTGTTTTATTGATGATCCGTACAAAATCACGGATGAAAATGCGCATCGTATGACCGCTATCGCGTATTCCGTGAAAAAATAAGTCCATTCGTTCGAACACACTTTTTCACGGACAACGTGAAAAATGCGTTAGTCTGACCCTAGCCTTTGGTATCTTTGGAAAGGCCATGCTCTGGCCTTTCTAATGATACCAAACATGACCATGCTATCTGAAAACAGTCGGGAAGATATCTGGGTTCAAACAAACCCCTATCTTTCCTTAGTCAATAAGGACGTTCCCCACACGTCCTCAGCAGTGAAAGGGTTAAGATCCCTGTCGTATTCCCTTTAGCTGCCATCTCTTATCTCGGCATACAGAACACAATACACCCCCCTGATGCCTTGTCTAAACATTCACTCCTTCTACCTCAATGACTGTTAAATGCTGTAGAAGCTAAACTAGAGCAGTAAAGTAAAACTTTTTCAGATTTTGGTATATGTTGCACCATGGGACAAATACACAAAATTTAAATGGGAGATGTAAAAAGGGAAAAAAATATTTTTTTTTATGCAAATACTTCTAAGAGCATGTGTTTTATTTGTAATGCACAAGTAACCTAATAACGGCTTATGTAAGTGCTAGTGTCCCTTTAAATTGCACGTCCCATATTTTATGTCAGTGTACCCCCCCCCCCCTAATAAAAAGCACATGGTGGTAACATGGTTATGTGTGCATATCCGTAAAACACAAAGCAACGGAGTGCTATTGATCACACTGTGCGTAGATGATTTCAAACTTCCCCACTTAAATGCTAAAAAGAGCAAACGTCCTGTCTGGGAGTGCAGAGAATAGGCAGCGTCACTAGGAGAGGCCTGTCCTTCAGGGAGTCTCCACTCAGGTCTCCAAGGAAGGTTTTAGTTCGATGGTGCCGTTGGAATAGTCTATATCCAATGTAAACGCGACATGGTCGACCACAACTGAAATGCAAAGGATGTCTCCTCTACATGAGTGCTACAGAAATCCCCACGGATCATTTCAACCTACTTGGGCTTTGTCAGGATGGTTTAACTGCTACTTCTCTAGCCTCCTCGAGAGATTAGAACATAAGACGCTCACGTTACATCAGATGAACAGCACAGGAATGCTGCACTCAGGTATACTGCGATAAATGGTTTGGAGCGGTGCTCTTGGAGTCTGGAGTGGCCAGCTGTGTACTAAATCAGAATATAAAGGAGACCAGGCACTTCCATCCAAAAGTGTCGATTAGGAAATGCCGAGTGTAGGCAACGCTTCAGCTGTATTGAGGGCTTTTATCAAGCGATCAAGACGAAGGCTGCTGCTTCACTCAAAACATATCCCACATTTGATTTATGAATAAATGGCTACTTTTGTATCAAAGTGCCTAATTTCCCGTGATCTACTTGCAGACATCATAGCGGCATAACATGCCATGTTTACCGTCCTTTTAAGGAAACCAGAGAGGGAGGACTGTCACTAGAGACTAGGTGATAAAAACATAGCCAGGGGACAGGATCGAGTGAAAACTGGCCTAGGTTGCCTAGTGAAATTGTTTGGAGACTGAATTATTGCATGGCTACCTACCAAGGGCCCTGGAAACAGCAAGGCTTTCTCAAATTTCCTGAAGCTAAAGGGGTCAGCCAGGGATGGAGAGCGAGAGGTGAAAACTGCTGGAAAGGAGACTTGGAATTGGGGACTGTGCCTGGGTGGTTTCAGCAGAATGGAGTAATGGAGTTCAATCTGTGAGTGTTTGGATCTGATTCTGTATAAAGTAAAACCGAGAGAATTGAGTGACCAGGTTGTATTGAAGGTGTTTACGTCATGGGAAGCGGGGGAGGGAGAAGCGGAGGGAAAAATAAGACCTTTCAGACAGAAATTAATAAATGCAGACATAAAATAGAAATGAAAGATTATAACTGGTGTAAACCTACCAACTCGATACATTTTAGTGGGAAATTTACAACAGCTCTGGTAACGTTTACTCCAGGGTTACAATAGAGCCCTTGCGTCCACTGGGAGGATCATCTCCATACAAGGTGTGAATATTAACCACCTCTATCAGGAAAATGCAAACCTTTTCTGGGGATCACCTCCCTCGCGTCCTGTATTCAATATAATAAAGCACAAAACGGGTCCTAAATTTCTGGTATCCACATTAACCAGTTGTGCACAGGATTGGATCAGATCCTGATGTTTTAATCAATTGGACCACCTGTGTAAACGAAGTCTACCTTATTCTGCAAGGGTAGGGACTTAACGACATGGCGAGACAACCAGGGCGGTTTCAAAATCTGAAAATGCCCTACTATATGAGGTCCCTGCCGTTTTTATAATGCCATTGAAGTGAATTCTATTCAGACAGTGTCAGCCCAGCTGTGTTTGACAGATTTAGATTAAAATATCTTAAACTACTAAAAGGCCTTTGCTAGATTAGAGAATGGGGTTTCTAACGGAATGTTTGCAAAAATGAAATCTATTGCAGTGTCTTGAGCGATGCCATTCAGTCTGGAAGGAAAACTGCAACTTGGACCCTCAGGATGTGTTTATCAAATAGACCTTATCATAGAACATAGACTATGGGAAGCTTTGGGTGTTTTCTCACTGTTCTTCGTCCTTTCAAAGGCACACGCATTAATTACAATACAATGTTGTGTATGTTCAAGATAAGTCGGACCCGTTCGACAGGGAATCACTCACTTTGTGTGTTTGCATTGTATCCTGACCTGTTTAGTTGGGAAAAAGGTGGTTGTTCCCTTTTACTCACGTGAATGCAGCATGCTGTGGAGCTTGGCGATGTCTTCAATTTAGCACAATTTTATAGTCGGGACTAGATTTTACCCTTCCAAAAATCAAGGACTCTGGGAAAGTTATTCGTCGGCGCACTGGCAGAGCGGACAGGTTCACGGGCACCTGCAGAACTTTAGATTTTCTAGCAAAAACGCAAGAAAATTATTGCAATCCACCCAAGAAGGAAGACGTGTACCCAGCCAGCCAGATGCTCCCCTACATGAAGCAACCCTGCTTTATAGCTCTAGCAAAAAATAATGTACACAGAATGCAAGGATTTCCCGTTATGTGCAGATTTATTGCACGGCACGTCAATGTTTTAAGAACACACCGGGGCTTTCTCCCCTGTATAGTGTGTATATAGCCTGAGGAAAATCCCTGTGCGCTGAAACGTCGTTGATGTATGGTTGAATAAATCTTACAAAGGAGAATGAAGTGCAATGTTCATAATTTTCGTGATGGCAGCTGGTGCACCATTCGTTTCCTTGCTCGATGCTCTAGTTGTGCCTTAAACAACTTTAGCTCATTTAAAAGTTCTCCCAATTCTGACCTATACATTGTATTAACCAAACAGCTGACAGATGGAGCGTTTTTCAAAATCTCCGAGCTTGTAGTAGTGGTAGTAGTAGTGTCGTCATTTATATATAGCACCAACAGTTTCCGCAGCGCTTTACAATAACCAAAGGGAATGAGATAAAAAGACATTTGATGGAAACTAGGTGTAGAGGGCCCTGCTCATAGGAACTTACCATCTAGGGGAATGCTCTCAGTGCTGCGGCATGGCGACGTGTTTCTCTGTGAGAGCCATAAATCACTCTTTAGAGCGGCTGCCGAACTAAACATCCATAGACTGCATTTGACAATAACTCCCAGATCTGAACAGATATTCACAAAAACGATGGGCCACACCAAATCAACCATAGAAAAAAAAATCTCTTCACTGCCCAAGGGGTGCTAAAATTGTGACGTTTCAGCTCTAGGCATCAATCATGCATGAGAGCCGAAACTTCGCAATTTTAGCCCCCCTTGGGAGATGAATAAAATATATTTTTTTCTATGGTTACTTTGTGGTCCATTTTTGTGGAAGTCTGTTACGGAACGGCGGACCCCTTGGAGCACCCAAAGGATTACCATTGTGGTAGCCACGCTTTTCTGCCTTCAGATCTGAACAATCGTAATTGCATGTAAAAAGGAAAAATAAAATGTTTCTCTGGCTTCCAGTTTCTGAATTTCCCATGATGCAACATTTAAGAAAAGCTTTGGTTTGTGGCGCTTGTCTGTTTTAAACTACAATATTTAACAGTTAATGAGGTGGAGGGAATGTTTAGATAAGGCGGCAGGGGGTCTACTGTTCTCCAGGCTAACTGAGATGAGAGCTGGCAGCTGAATGAGATTGAGATAGGATAGGGATTTAAAAGGCTTCTAATCTACCCCCTGGTGACGTCCTTTGAGTACATCCCACACAATGATATTCGAGACCGTGATTGACCAATGACGCCATTCTATGGCCAAAGCCACACAGTGAGGAGACCATGTGGGGGGGGGCAGTTTACAACTCAAAATCTCACAAAATGGATGCTCCCAGTGACACATAGATGAAAATATCACACACTGGATGCACCCAGTGACCCATATAGAGGAAAATGTTTTCTTAACGAAACATACAAGAGAAAAACAAATCACATGTAAGAGATCAGCATCATCAAATAAACACAATAAGGACATTTCAATTTTGGTGCCAGTGGCCCTTTAACACGATCTGGGTCTTTGCTGTGTGACTGCAACCGAATATCCTTTGCATTTGGGCTCCAGAACATGCCGTAAAGAGGTTTATCCCTGTGGGCAGAATACCCAAGGTGCTGAAACTGGTAAAATTTGCTAAAGAATGCTGTGACATATCGGGCTTTCCCCAGCTGACACTGAGACCCTAGCTGCAGTTTTACCTGCACTAGTGCTGTTTGGCCAGTAGATGGCGAAATCTGCCAAATAGGTTATTACAGTAAGGAATGCACTGGGAATATTCCCAAACGTTTCTAAGTGTATGATTCCCCCCCCCCCCCCCCCCCTGTGGAAAATCACTTGGTAGTGAAGGGGCTTAAGCTACAATAAGACACATTAAAAATGTCTCGCCGAAGGAGGGTGCACTTTCATTCTATGTTTTTCTGGGTGTTCATTCATTAAAGACCAACATGTAGCCAGAAAAACTAACAAAGTTTCTGATTGCTTGGCTCTGGATCAAGCAACCTTTAGACGCTGTTTTAGACGCTGCGATACACACGGTGCACGCGTTCAGGCATATTGCGAGTACACAGTTCTTTAGCTATTTTAACCAGAATGAAGTTAAATTTATATAATCATCTGTCTATTTTGGCTTAAAATGTGTGTATTAAGTTTTCATGCCTATGTAAAAAATAAGTTTTTCAACATCAATTTCCCCGTGGGCTCATTCCATCCTCGTGTTACTGACCCTTTCCTTCCCTTCCCATAGTACCTGCATTTCTCACTTTCTACCACTGCCCCCTTGTTATTTACCCCATTGTTTTTTTTTTTTTTTTTTTTTTATATATCTTTCTGGTTTTCAACATTCTTTTTTTTTTTTCCTATTCATTTCTAAATTCCCTATTAATGTA
The DNA here is from genome assembly GCA_009667805.1 of Leptobrachium leishanense. Taxonomy (NCBI): domain Eukaryota; kingdom Metazoa; phylum Chordata; class Amphibia; order Anura; family Megophryidae; genus Leptobrachium; species Leptobrachium leishanense. Next base: position 34,946,109 of record CM019064.1, read on the forward strand.
CTGATCCCAGGTGGATGGGTTTACCCACGTTAACCGCCTGCTTCCTCACTTCTAAGTATTGATTGCATGGGGGGCATGAAATTGTTATGTAATACCCACAGATCTCCGTGCAGTGTTTGGTTTTCTATCAATATATCTGCATTTGGGCGTTTCTTCTATTCCAGAAACTAACCCAGGACTTGACAGATCCAGTGGCTCCTAGAATTTCACCCCCGACGATTGCGTTTTATCGATTATTCAATGCAAGTCTTAAAATGTGTCGCTGGTTTCAGCAGTTGTTTCCTTGCTCCTTTTATTTTGTTTTTCGTCACCAGGTCCTGCAGTTAAACCCTCCAATTTTTTTTTTTTTCCTACAACTATGGTACTTCTTGCACAGGGAAACACAAGCGATCACCTTCGGTTTGACACAATGTTTCATTATTTTGTGTTTAATCATATTCTATTCATTTTGTCCCCTCGCAAACTCTAATATGTTACCTTTTCCCCCCCCAGCCGATGCCACCAATGTCTGCCCCTCAGCTTGCAGCACTTCCACCTCATCAGGGTATTCCTATGGTGCAACCTCAGCCCGGTACACCTGTGCCCCACCAGGGTTTGCCACCTCTGCAGGCTTTGGCTATGCCACAGGGTGTTCCACCCATGCAGGCTATGGTTCTGCCACAGGCTCTTCATCAAGGGATTCCCATGCCGCAAGGATTGCAAATACCTCAAGGAATGCCGGTACCGGGCATGGGTGCGCTTCAGCACCATTTCCCTGGTCCCATAAGCATTCCTCCACCAGGGTTTCCACCTCCAATGTTTATGAGGCCAGGCTTTAATCCGATGGCGCTGCCCCCAGGTAAGGCTCACTTACTTCTCCCTTATGTTTTGTAGATTGATTAAAGACATTTGAGGTTTATTCAAAAGGTGTTGGTGTTTGCCGATGTTGAAATACGGTCAATCATTGGTGGCTGTGTCTTTTGGCTCTGATGCACATTTTAATGTGTATTTAACACGTTTACAGGGATTGAATTCACACTGTGACACATCCAATAGCATGTCGAATCATGAGCCGTGTTTGTGTTTTAACACTGAAGACCTAAAAATCCTGTGCATGTCTGATCAATTCAATTTGTAACCTCATGCATCTTTATCGGGGCTTTATTTCTTAATGTATAATTTTGTAAACGCTCGCAAAGAATCACAAATATCCAATATATCAAACTTAACACACAGATTAATACATAGCGTTCGATTCATACACATTTTAAGTATATATAGATAACCTTGCGATAACCCGCTACTTGGAGACGTGTAAAAAGATTTTCCTTTTTTGAATTCGATGTTTCAGTCCTCGCAGGGACTTTCATCAGGACAAAGCATACATCATTATGACAGGTTTATGTACACACACCTTACAACAATGGTTCAATCGGCAATAAACCGCGTGATCGCTTCAATTAAACGAGATGGAGAAACCCATAATGTTGCCATAGCAACATATCAACAATACAACTTCTCTTGCAATAAATGTTTTTTACTTGGTGTATTGCTGTAACAATGCATAACTTCTGATTAATCAAGACCTATCACCTTTATCAAAATCCATGAAAAAAAATATTGCTCTACTCAATATTTTTTTTTAAATATACACACACATACACGTTTCATCTATCCCATATCTATCTATCCCATATCTATCTATCCCATATCTATCTATCCCATATCTATCTATCCCATATCTATCTATCCCATATCTATCTATCCCATATCTATCTATCCCATATCTATCTATCCCATATCTATCTATCCCATATCTATCTATCCCATATCTATCTATCCCATATCTATCTATCCCATATCTATCTATCCCATATCTATCTATCCCATACAGTTGTGTTCAAAATTATTCAACCCCCAATGCTGTAAAGGGTTTTAGGGAATTTAGTGTACATTTGTAATTGTATTCAGAATGAAATCCTACATGGACTTTTTAAAGAACTATATGCAACTAAAATGACATCAATTGGTTTTGTAATACAGTAGTAAATGTTTCTTTTGTGAATTCTTCATTGACACAATTATTCAACCCCTTAAAGACTACCACTCTGAAGAACAGAGGTTCATTCAAGTGTTTTCAATCAGGTATTGAAAACACCTGTGGATGTCACGGAGCAGCAATAAAGCATAATAAGCACCAATTAGGCAGCTTTAAAATGACTGTGATACTCAGCTCCTTCTAGACATTTACTGGTGTGATTACAAACATGGTGAAGTCAAGAGAATGGTCCAGGAAGACAAGAGAAGAGGTGATTACTCTTCACAGGAAGGGCAATGGCTATAAGAAGATTGCAAAGATGTTAAACATATCAAGAGAGACCATAGGAAGCATCATTCGCAAATTCAAGGCAAAGGGCACTGTTGAAACGCTACCTGCTCGTGGCAGAAAGAAGATGCTGACTTCGACTGCTGTGCGCTACCTGAAGCGTAGAGTGGAGAAAAGTCCCCGTGTGACTGCTGAGGAACTGAGAAAAGATTTGTCAGATGTGGGTACTGAAGTTTCAGCTCAGACAATACGGCGCACACTGCGTAATGAAGGCCTCCATGCCAGAACTCCCAGGCGCACCCCCTTGCTGTCTCCAAAGAATAAGAAGAGTCGACTGCAGTATGCCAAAAGTCATGTGGACAAACCACAGAAGTTTTAGGATAGTGTTCTGTGGACTGATGAAACAAAATTAGAACTGTTTTGGCCCATGGATCAACGCTATGTTTGGAGGAGGAAGGACAAGGCCTATGAAGAAAAGAACACCTTGCCTACTGTGAAGCATGGCGGGGGGGGGTCAATCATGCTTTGGGGCTGTTTTGCTTCTGCAGGTACACGGAAGCTTCAGCGTGTGCAAGGTACCATGAATTCTCTTCAGTACCAGGAGATATTGGATGACAATGTGATGCAGTCCGTCACAAACCTGAGGCTTGGGAGACGTTGGACCTTTTCAACAGGACAATGATCCCAAGCATACCTCCAAGTCCACTAGAGCATGGTTGCAGATTAAAGGCTGGAACATTTTGGAGTGGCCATCGCAGTCACCTGATTTAAATCCGATTGAGAACCTCTGGTGGGACTTAAAGAAAGCAGTTGCAGTGCGCAAGCCTAAGAATGTGACTGAACTGGAGGCTTTTGCCCATGACGAATGGGCGAAGATACCCGTAGATCGCTGCAAGACCCTTGTGTCAAGCTATGCTTCACGTTTAAAAGCTGTTAGTACAACATCCTTTTACAGTTATAAGTACTAAGATTGAATGTCACTTGGGGGTTGAATAAAACTGCTAATGATGTGAGCACAGAAAAGACATTTGTGGTTATTTCATTATAAATGTTATGTTATATTTGTCTGACCTACACGTGCCTCTTTGATTTAATTGTAAGCAAGATGACTGAATGATCAAAATCAATGTCAAACTGGCCAAAACACTCAATTTCAGTGGGGGTTGAATAATTTTGAACACAACTGTAATATCGATCCATCTCTCCCAGATCGATCCATCTCTCCCAGATCGATCCATCTCTCCCAGATCGATCCATCTCTCTCCCAGATCGATCCATCTCTCCCAGATCGATCCATCTCTCCCAGATCGATCCATCTCTCCCAGATCGATCCATCTCTCCCAGATCGATCCATCTCTCCCAGATCGATCCATCTCTCCCAGATCGATCCATCTCTCCCAGATCGATCCATCTCTCTCCCAGATCGATCCATCTCTCCCAGATCGATCCATCTCTCCCAGATCGATCCATCTCTCCCAGATCGATCCATCTCTCCCAGATCGATCCATCTCTCCCAGATCGATCCATCTCTCCCAGATCGATCCATCTCCTCCAGCAGAATGAAAATTGCAAAACCGGTTGAAGATTAACAGGTCTATTCACTAAAAGGTGAAACACGGGACAACTGGCAGGAGAAGAGCACAATCTAGACCAAATAGCAGATTTGGAAAGTTTGATAAATGGGAGCATTTTGTTCTGACCTCGAATTTTCACTTCTCCTGCTGATTCTCCGGAGTTTCACCTTTTAGTGAACAGACCTGATTGTCATATCAGAGTTCCATGCACACATCTCATCACACACAGGCAGTACAATGTCACTAGCAGACAGCCACATGGTATGGAACAAATAAAATATGTATCCCTCACGCTCAAAATCCTATAAACCTACAGTCAGTCAATTCAAGTGGCCATTGGAGTCCCCATCTCTTCAACACATTCAGGTAAAAATGTCTGACAAGATATAGAAGGAACGCACCCTGCATGTCACCAGGACTCCATAGACCATAATACAGTACATATTTCATTACTGGGGGGGGGTATATGGATATTTTAACAGGGGCTTTGTATGTTTTATACAGGGATTTTATTTTTTTTTGTATACAAAACCATCTGTACAGAGGTCCACATTGCCTCAGTGACATAGAATTCTTCAGTATGTTGTAACAAATACATTTCAGAGCTGAAGAGGGAGCCGGGATATGAAGGGTGGGGAAGGGACCACGAGAAAACCTAAAATACACATCAATCCACCTGTTAATTTTGTCAGACTGTTTAGTTTTTGTCACTGATAAAATAGACTAAACAACGTTATGATGAATAAAACTGAGGAAAATCTATTGACCTTTTACTTGCCTTCTAAAACCTAGAGGAGAATGTTAGTGGAGGGCCTATTTGGAAAGAGATCCAAGGAGAACGTGTCTTATTTGTGTGACGGGATGTGTGTGTTCGCTATCATTCTTTCAAGCAGAAGTGCAACTCTAAAACAATACAAATGCTATATGCAAGGTGTTCTAATCAACGCAGATCTAATTTCTGGGTTTTTACTGTGACCGTAAGGGCATATTATTGTTTCGTTGTGAGACGTGGTTTTATTTTATGCCTATAGATATAACGGTTATGCTGCATAACATATCTGTGTTTCATGTTCAAACATTAATACCGTATAGCACAGGCCTCAAAATTTCCACTCGCCTGCTCGCATTTGGCATGTGGAAATTACATGAGGGCGAGTGGGAATGCAGAGGCAGGGCAGGATAAGGGGTTAAGTGGGGCAACTAGTGGCGAGTAACTCTTAAGGCCTGGCTAGTAGCTTTGGACTTGAAAATTTGAGCCCTGGTATAGCACATTAATAGAGGTTACTCCAGGAATATATATGGAGTTTGAAAATTCTAGCGAAAAGCTGAAATGATGCTTTTAACTCAGAGTTTAGTTGACTTAATCTACCGTAGATTTGCATTAATTTATACTAAAGTCTAAGTTCTAACAATGCAGATGGCTAAAATTAAATGGCAATGCGATCAAAAAACTGCTAAAAATTAAAATTTGCTGTAAAAATTTACATTGCCATTTAATCAGTAAAAGACCAAGCCCTGTGCATTGTTGACGGACATTCCCACAAGGACCGAACGGATACACTACTGAATTTTTAAATGGTTTCTTTTTCTTTAAATTTTTTTTGTTTTCTCTAAAACTAGGCAGCTAAGGTGCCGTTGTTAAAATGTTGGTTTCTACAGTACTCCTCCGCTACATGTTTTATCATTGTTTTTATTCTGGTGTTAAGATTATTCCTTTTAACACAAAATTTTGGTGCAAAGGATTGTGCTGGACTAATGTGGTTTTTTTTATTTATGGGAAAACTACACACAGCGTCTGGCACTTGGGGCTCTTTTTAGAGTACCACTTGCATATAATGGTACAGTTTATGATGTACAATATTCATTACGAATGGGATAAGTTAATGAGGCTTGTTTTGTCAAAGTGCTGTCCGAATAGAGAATGTTACATCCACTGACAGCCCTGACCCCTCGGGTGATTTGGGATCAGGACAGCCTGTAAAGGAGTCCTAAGAATTGGTCAACATGTTTGTTGGCATGGATGGCTAGAAAAGGGCTTTTGAAAACTGGGTATAAAATTGGGTATACGTTTAGATAACTGGCATCGATTGAGAGTTTGGCATTTGGCCTTCTTGCTAAGGTATAGAGATTGATGCCTACCATCAAAGTAAGAGTCTGTAAGGAATCTTAGGAGCCAGGATCTACCCCCCCCCCCCCCCCAGGGATCAAGTCCTAGAAAAAGTGTGGGAACTCCCCAGGATTTCTGTCTCCCAATAAGCAATTATCACCTCGCAAGTAACACAATCACACACTCAGATCTGATGTATTAAATGTATATATGTCAATATGAAAGCAGACTATACAACACATGCTTATGCTGGCTTTTGAATACGGAGATGTACTGTATGCAGCTGCCCTGCAAACACACCTCCAGAAACTTACTACATTGTATAACTCATTCTGTCGCTTTGTGCTACAATGTAACTACATGACCCACCATTGCGACATGTTAAAAGAGCTAAACTGGCCATCGCTTTAATCCAGATGCACTCTTCACCTTTCCACCCTGGTGTTTAAGAGCTTTTCTGGGAAGCTACCACCCTACCTGAATAGGCTGCTTTCCCAGCAGTTCCCTCATCCTATAACCTCCAATCCAGGACCAGCACCTTACTTGCAATACCACAATACAAAAAGAAAGTGGCTCGATCCTCATTTTCCTACAGAGCACCACAATTATGGAATAACCTCCCAGACGCCATCAAATCTTCCCCCAGTGTAAAGTCACTCAAGAGCTCCCTATTAACATACCTCAATAAGGAATGCACCTGTAAACATGTAACATAGTGACTATATACAGAATGCACCTGTAAACATGTAACATAGTGACTATATTTCCTACATATTTATTTTCTGGGTTATTCTGTATATTTGTTGTTTTTTTATTATCTTGCATTTTATTACTTTGTATTTCTGTACCTGCCTGTTTGTGTATATATCCATAATATGCATGCCTAACCATTTGTGTTCCTTGTATTTCTGTACCTACTGTAACAATTCAATTTCTTGAACCCAGGACATACTTGAAAACGAGAGAAATCTCAATGTATCCTTCCTGGTAAAATCCTTTATAAATAAATAAATATGTGGAATATAGCAAAAATATAATAATCCTATATTTATTGTGACTTAATAGAGAAATATATGATTGAACACCTGACTACAAGCTTTATAGAGTATGGGACCAAAGGGAACTCCGTTCCCTCTGCAAACTTAGTGCAGGAACTCCGTTCCCACGCGTTCCCCCTCGACTTGACCCCTGCCCCCCCCCATATAAATCCTGTATATAATAATTCAGAATTTTATGTGCCCAAGATTAAATGAGAACCAGTGGTTTCCTTAAGACTTTTCTTTTCAAGGGATGCTAGGGTTAAAGTGGGGGGGGGATGCTAAATATTATCCCCTCCAGACCTACCCCCCCCCCCCTCCAGTCTTATCCTTGGTGTCCTTTACTCACCCCTTAATCCAGCGTTTGTTCCCTTGTCACTGATCCAGACCTGGCAGCTGCTGTTACTACCTGTAGTAGCGGTGTGGCAGAGGGGGCTGGATGCTTGCTCGAACGTCCAGCCAGTGCAGTGGCCATCAATACGATCAGTTTGCTTTCTGAATTGGCCTTGCAGGTCAACTGTGGTCATGGTGCCTAGAGTTTGCCTTTAACTCGGAACATGCATGATTATCGGCAGCTAGAGTAATTGTGGCAGAAAATACGTCCTATGTAACAACCACAAAGGAGATGCGTTGTAGCAAGCATGGCATAAATTCCACTCGGCAGTGGCGAGCGGGAGTGTGAAAATTTTGATCCATGTCAGTGGCCGCAGTGTGAATTTGTTGTAGCTGAAGCTCGGTCTCCGTGGAAACCTTTTAACTGTTTGTGTTTTTTCTTTAGGTTTTATGCCTCCACCAGGAATGCCCCCACCTATGACGCCAGTTTCTATTCCTCCACCAACAACTGCAATGACCATCCCAACCTGTAAGTGTCTGCGGATTGATAAGAGCCGGACATGGGGAACGTCGGCTCGTTTTTAGAGCTTTACCGTAAATGCTGGACTTGGTCTGGTAGAACCGACGATACTGTGGTTTTTAATGCAGCGAATTGTGTGAAACCAGATCTTTTAACACTTTTTTCCTTAGCTACAGCAGGTGCTCCACCGAGCGATGTTCCACAAGAGCTGCTTCATGGGAATGCCATTCAGCCAAATGCGGGCAGAGAAAATATGGAAACGGATGATGATGGCAATGGATTTGGATCTTCCCCACAAGGAGGGGCAAATAATACACCTGGGCCCGTGAACCCACATATTGGTAAGTTCCTTCCCTTTGATTGCTTTTTTTTTTTTAAAAGTTCTTTCTTGTGTCCGCGGTTTTATTAACCTTTAATTCTAGTTGCGTTGGGCCTTATTGGAAGTTTAGTGCATGTGTTTGAAGGATCCCTCGAGGCAGCATGAACATTTTTCCTGATTTTGTCTGACGGTCGTAGTAATCGTGAGTCGGTAGCACAGCTTTTAAATGATTTTACTTTTATTCTTCGGTTAGCGAGTCCGAGGCGGCAAGCTCTGTTAACGTTTGCTTCTCTGCATCGCAGTCTCGTCAGGAGTTGATAAAGCTGTTGCTCCGCGCCTGCTGATTTGTGTAGTTAGACACTGATATTCACAACGTTTTACATAGATTAAAGCACCGACGGGGCTTGTGGTGGTTGAAGTTTGGGTACTAGCTATTTAACAGTTCTATAAACAGAATACAGCGTTTTATATTGTTTTATAGCTCTTTTTTTGAGGCAGGCTTGATACGGTTGTGTATAATACATTTTTGGCAGTTTAAAATGTGCGTATTTATATATTTTCTTAGCCTATATACTTTATATAGTGTCGTTTTTGCATATTTGAATTGCACACACTCATTACCTCATCAGACTTTGTTACAGCAAGAACTTACATTCTTGGGAAACTTAGAATACAGGATCTATTTCTTTTCACCCCTTTATAAATCTGTATATAATCAGAATTTTACGTGCCATATATTGAATACGAACCAGTGGTTACCTTGTTAAAAGGCTTTTTCTTTTCAAGGGATGCTAGCATTCTAGGGTTAAAATAGGATGGATTGCGATGTTAAATATTAACCACTCCTGACCCACTCTACCCCCCCCCTCCAGTGCATATATATATATTCTCAATCTATATATATGGATTTGAATGGCACATGCTCATTGCCTCATCAGTCTTTGTATGATACAGCGAGAACTTGTGTATTAACGTATTTAATGACTTGTGTAAAGAACAATTCTCTTTGAAACTGTAAATATGACTCCATTCTACGGGGAGATGGTATATTCTGTGCTCTTTAACTACAATGTTATTATATATATTTGCCAACATATTCCACTGCACCTCACAATTGGGGACATACTGGTACTGAAGGGACAAAGAGCCCAGCCTGTAAAATAAAATCTAGTAATCTCAGCCCTTTTAATGCAAGTGCTTTGCCAGGTGACCCATGAGCTTACAATCTAACGGAATTGGAGGGATAGAGACACGAGGTAGCAAGGGTTGCACGGAGCTGGTGGCCAGAGAAACTGCAAAAACCGAGACATAAATTGTAAAAGACCCAGGTGGCTGCGGGCCTTTTGAAAAGGGAAGCTTTCCTAAAAAATCTCTAGAATAGGCAAAGGATCACATGACAGATCTCGTGTAAAATCTAGATAATACAGCATTTTCAGCATGCAATGCCTGCTCGCTTTCCATTCAAAGACTCGTGAAGATGCACCTCTTCCTTCACTTGATAAAGGAGTAGATGTCAAGCTTCACACTGCTGATGGATCTTATAAAGTGAGGTTTTTCATAAATATCGAAGTGTTTAAAGAAAAAAAAACCGCAAACCTGGCTACTTGTTAGGACATCCACGTCCAGCGAGGCTTGTATTGTTACCGTTCAGATGTCTTCAGGTCTGTGGAGGATCGGTAGGAATGGTTTGCAGATCTGACTAAAGGTAACGTCGTCAGACACATTTTTCGAGGATGGATATTGTAACTGGATCACACTGCACATTTAGACACCTGGGTAGTTGGTGTTAAAAAATTATATAAATAAAAGCAATACTTCCAAAACCCATATGTCGGCACAAAGAGAAGGTAAGTTTCAGGTCAGTGAGGTCTGCAGACACACGCTTCATTTGATGCATAACACCTCTTTTTGTAGTCTTCGTTTTTATAAGAAGTATTGACTTAATGGCCCTAAAAGGGCCCGAATTCATATCTGGTGCACAAGAATTGTGAAGACCTAGTTGGAAGGTGCCCTGGAAACCAACGTGTTTCTGAACATTCCCGATGCACTGGAGAGAAGTTCCAATGCATTCGATAATCCTGAGCGATTGGACAGCCAAAGATCATTCTTTAGGGATACGTCCTGCGATCAAGACTGAGATACATGATGGGTTGGTATTGGTGCACTTTGATTATTCACGGGTCAAACCTATTGTAACCTCTACCGTTTATATGACATTCTGAAGTCGCTCTCAGCTGGTTTTCAGTCATTGCAAAGTCCCATACACTTTAGCAGATTTATCTTTAAGAATTTATGGATGATTTACCGTTTTAAGGTAACAGTAGGTTTTCTGAAATGCTGCAGCTATATACAGGGTGTCCATAAAGTCTCTCTACAATTTCAAAAATGTATTCTAAAGATAAGTGAAAATTATTACAAAATGAGACGCATAGATTTAAGGGTTTTTTGCCCCATTTAATACACCTCTATATGAGCGCCATTAGTTGCATGAAGCACATCAAGACGGTACTCTATTTCTTGCCATGTTGGCTGTAGCATCCCCTAATCAATGGTGGCGATGGCATTGGTGATCCTCTGCTTTAGATTAGTGATGTACCTTTGTTCCATACACCATATCTCTAACATATCACACCCCTCCACTTCTTTCTATGGGGTTATCTGGTGAATGAGGTGGCCAGGGAATTGGGTCACCCCTTCCAATCCACCGCTCTGGAAATGTTTAATTTAGGAACCCACGAACATGCAGTCCCCAATGTGGTGGTGCAGCATCTTGCTGGAAAATGATGGCTGGTTGAAGGTCATGTAGTTGTGGTGCCACGTATTCAGTCAAAAGGTCAAGGTGAGCATTTCCAGTAATGTCTCGCCGAGAAAAAAATGGACCAATGATACGATTGCACATGATCCCACACCACACATTCATTGAAAGCAGAGGATCACTGATGCCATTGTCACCATTGATGAGTGGATGCTACAGCCAACATGGCAAGAAATCGAGTACTGTCTTGATGTGCTTCGCGCAACTAATGGTGACCATATAGAGTTGTGTTAAATGAGGCAAAAAAAACTTAAATATATGCGTCTCATTTTGTAATAATTTCACTTATCTGTCTCTTCATTTGTCTTTTTATTTTTGAAATTGTAAAGAGACTTTATGGACACCCTGTACATAGAAGATTAAATCATTGTATTGATTAAGGTTAGTTTTAAGACAGGCAAGCATGCTTTTGCTAATTTGTCGTCTTCAAATTTCACATTTTTATAATCTATTGTCCATTCTAGGTGTGACACGGTTTGCTTTTGCTTTCCTTTCGGGACAGCGCACAACACCAGATACTTTAATTTCATATTTCATTATATGGTTCATTATCAAATGCGAAATATGCATCTGTAGATCTGGGGGTATTTTTACACCCTGGTGATGAACCTTTTTAACTGAATTCTTAAACTAATACTCTTTGGACGTTCCAATCATGCACACACAGGCAAATGTTTAAAGAGGGATACACGTAGCTTTGGGTATCGAGGCTTAGAGGTTTCTTCTTTGAACCGTGAATCACATGCAGTATATGAGTAACGGTAATCTCCTGTAGCAAGCCAAATAGATAACATTATTATATATAATAATTATAACATAACAAGATTCCCGCTGCAGGAACTTCGTTACTGTTATAAAGTACACGTTTTGTCACAGCTGTGACTTTCACATCTATATAGGCAGCTTTGTTTGGAGCCACTTGTGAGGTTTTTGCCGCAAGAAGCGTTCATGTGTTCAGCAATGTCTATGTGATTATGTGTGAACAAACATCTCAAAGATAAACACTGAGGAGCATGGCCTCTCCTTGGCCATATCGTTACATGTCTTGGATGTAATGGATAATCTTATCTCACAGATGCTGAAGATGCTAATTGAGGCACCACCTACACATTTATTGGAATAATGGCTCCTTACTGCTGTACTTGTGTATCTTTACACTCACACTGCCACATCATTTTAAGTATAATAAATACAAATTTATGGGGGGGGGGACCCCATAAAAGCACATGCACTCTCAAACGGCAAACAAGGTCTATATTTTCCCGGGTTTCTGTGCCTTTCAGTTGATGTATTTTGATATTTCACTGTGACACGAGAGATGAAAAAATTGTGAATTGTTGCAAAATTCTTACCTGGGGCATTAACAATTTACCATCAACTGGATCTGACACAATTAAAGAAAATAAAACCAATCACACGTGCACTTGGGCAGTATCTTCTATTTTGCTTAACATAGTAGACAACGGCCGCGATTTTACTCTTGCGAAAATAGAGGTCTCTGGATTTGTTAATTGACGACTCTCCGTCCGAGCAGCGGCAGGGCAGAGCGACACTTTTAGCAGGCGCCGGCGGAACCTGTCGATTCTGCTCTACCAATGCTCAGACGGAGTGTTCATCAATTTACAAATCCAGAATCCTCTATTTTCACAAAACTGCAGTCGACTGCAAATTAAGTTGGAATAGATCGAGGAGATCACCCAGCTCTATATAGTATATTCAGATTACTTTTCCTGGCTCACAAGCAGGGAGTAAGAAATATTCATTGGAAAGTAGTCTGTTGTGTGACCTGTTTTTGTTTTACCAAATTATCAGATTCAGTAAATTGGAACAGATTTTCAAGAGAAGTTCTATATATGAAATTTGCACTTTTCAGAGTTTTTTTCTCTCTTACAACTGGAATTCTCTTAATTGGGGTTGTTTTTCCTTTTTTTTAATTTTTCTTTCAATGCCAGAAGTATTTAGCCAGATATGCTGTCACAATTTTGTAACCTGGTAGGATGTAACTTATTAACAATGTAAAGGTTTATTTTAAATAAAGTCCATTTGATAAATATGTCCAGTGTCTAGTTATTATGTCAACAGCAAGTGATCTTTGTATTGCCACACTGGTTTCTGAAGTGGTAGGCTCGTCCACAGGGGTCAGTTGGGGCAGCGTACCGCCAGTAATTGGTATGTATTCTATAGACCACTGGCAATGGTAAAGACTATTGACTACACCTCTCTCCCCCCCCCCCCCCTCCAATAAAAACTTTTAATTTGCCACATTTTTGTTCTAAAAGACTGGCACACATTTAAAGGTGTAGAACGTTTGAGCAGCTGCTTGGAACTGAGCATGTCAAGAACTTTCTTGAGTTGGGGCATTTTTAAAATCTGCCCCAACTGAGGTCAGTTTAGACATGCTCAGTCTGCCAAACTCACTCCACGGGATTCTGGCACCATAAAACCTAAGCAGCCACCACTAATCAGAGTACAGTAGCTTTTAATCAAATGTAAGCAGAATGTAGGCACATAGACTTTATACCGATTTATATATGTATCAGTAATGGTACAAAGCCTTACGATTGATCACAGTCCTGATAAAGGTTAGGTGGGGGGGGGGTGTTCTTACTTGGTTACTCTATTTTTGAGAAATGGTTTTAAAGGACAATCAACATTTAAGTATTTCCTTCTATACATTTTAATTTACACTTTGTCTCCCAACACTTTTTTCAGATGAGTCAGGCAGCAATGCTGTAGTATGCTTAGTCTGAACAAATTGTAAATGATTTAGTGAAAATTGTTGTGTGTAGGTAACTGATTCATATATGACTAGGAAAATGGAAAACGCACAGACTTTATTTTAATTTGCTGCGGGATAAATAAAAAAGGAAGGTAAGATGAACACTCTTACGATAGGGCATTCCTTACTGAAAAGTGAACAGTTCCACGTTATAACAAGGTGTGACTTATTACATTTTTATCTGAAGTTATGGTCCACTATACATACACAAACAGATTAACTGTAAATATGTATCCTTCTAGTTTCCTTCTCTACACATACTGTGTATCCCCCAGTGAAACGCACACAGTAAAAGTAATGCAGTACTTTGTGCATTCCTAATTGTTTAACCTGTATTTAAGCTCTATAAAATATTTCAAGTTAAACACCCCTTATAGGAAATGCTCGGGACCAGTAGTCATTTGGATTTGAGGATTTTTAAAAAACATTTTTGCAGTTATGGAATAATTACATAGACTTTTGCCCCTCCAAGATCTTCTAAACCAAAACGTCATCTCATGTTTCTTACACACGTTATACACACAGCCTGAGGAGGGCATTCAACAATATTTCTAATAACTTTGTCTTGTCTGTAATTCAGGGGCAAAATTTTCCACTTGTAGCGTCATGCTGGCAGTGGCACTCAGGTTTTTGGGTTTTGGAGCATTTCAGATGAGGGATACTCACCCTGTATCTCTCAACACCACATCTTGCCATGCTGTCCCTCTTTGAAGCTTGATAGGGCCTACCAGGTCACTACTAAAGGGCTACATCAAGGGAGTTTCAGATGCTTGACATCCACTCATGATCGCGAGTTAGTGGTACTACAGCCGGTACCTTATCAAATCTAAGTCCAAATATTTCCAGTAATGGCAACTCTGTAAATTGGCTGATATTTAAGCGATAACAAACCTCCCATTGTGAATGTTAAAACTATAAATTTTCTTACTAAGCACGCCTCTCCATTTTTTTAAAGTAAGAAAACATGGCGGAATTTCCTATGACATCCTGGTTATTCATACTGGTGGATGTCGAGTCTTTAGTTGGGCTTGACAAGCTAAAGAGAGCTCACCTTTTTTCAAACAGTTACTGTTGTCCCAACCAAATAATCCTCTCCATCCATGAGAATGATGGCTTTCCTTGGCTTCCCAGATATTTCACACATGCAGGCCATGTGATTTCCAAGTGACTTAATGGCTGAGCATCATGGATTGCAAAGTTCTGAAATGTCCGGGATGTTAAAGGTAGTCTCTAGCTCGCTAGCTTAATATTCGTACACTTGCAACAAGCCCCATCAGATGTTTTATGTAAGAAGGTTGCTCCCTTAACTTTGGTACTTGGATGTCTGCCATTTGTACATGAACACACCAAGTTTTCATAGTTCTTTTCGTAAATGCTAATTTGAATGAGGACTAATGTCCCAATGAAGTCTGACACAGTGGACTACGATAGGACAATGTTACTTTCTCCTAACAAGTTTGCCACCTTGGACACGGTCATGCCTTCTCCATGTTCACATGTCGGATTCTGTGAATGAAGAAGGAAGATCAAGACTGGAGGAGCAGAGTGGTGTTTAGGAATGGTAACTTCCCCCTGCATTGCATGGTGACACTGGGACTGACCTTAGAAAGCAACCTATGGAGTCTAGACTATTGGTTTGACATTCAAATACACTGCACACATGGAGAGGAAAACGTCTGGGGTTTCATCAGATTTCAGGATTTGTTAGGAAAGGTCAAACTAATACTTAAGTGTTTTGAGGACCTTCCAATATCCTGGTTAAAGAGGAACTGTGTACTCTGACATGTGCACGTTGATCCAAATTTCATTGTTGCCAGTACATTTGTTTGGCTTGTGCTTCTTCCGTGTTATAAGAATGTAATTTCTATTTAGGGCTTATTCACTGAAGTTTGTTGTATGCAAGACCTGTTATATGGTGCCTGCAGATTCCGCAACACTGTACAAGATAGGTGGTCAGTAGGGACCATTAGAACAGGGTTTCCCAACCCTGGTCCTCCAGTACCCCTAACAGGCCAGGTTTTAAGGATTCCCCTGGGGAAATGCAGACTGAATCCTGCAATCACTGAGCAGCAAATCGTATCACCTGTGCTGAGCTTCAGATATCTGGAAAACCTGGCCTGATGGCCAGATATTTGAGGCACAACACAGGTGACATAATTTGCTGCTTAGTGATTGCAGGTTTCGGTCTTAGGCCAGGGTCAGACGAGCACACTACGTGTGCCTGTACTGACAGTCCTCCCGGCATCTGTCGCAGCATTGTGGCGCTTCGACTGGGCTGGCCATACCCCGTTGTGGACGTGCGGAGAGGCTCCCCGCCGAAACGTTATGACTCGCTTTCGACGGTGTTGCAAACAGCGATCCTCCACTGGAGCATCGAGCCTTGCAGCGCAGAGTGCACAAACTACGCTGAGCGAGGTGGCTAGACCGAGTGGAAGGAATGTCCACTATCAACGGACGTACCTTCTGCTCTGAAAAATGCTGGTCTGACCCCGGCCTTAAGGACAGAGTTGGGAACCACTGAATTAGAACAGAAGTACATCAGACCAGCACATAACCTAAAGATGACCCTGTAGAATTAGAGGACTTAGTTTCTGACGGAACGTACGATCTATAAGCTTGCAATAATTGCAGCGATGTACTGTGCTGCATTTGCTCAGCCTCCTTCGCCACATTTCTTTAAGTGCGCTAATGATTAAATGCTAACATTAGATTTTTAGTGATTCAGACTTTAGGTCGACTTCATTTAATGCAGATCCGCTTTTTCGTGGTGGCCACGTAAAGCAACCTCCACTTTGTTAAAACTGGATGTATTTTCTTTTCTTCCATCCTAGTTTACTGAAGATGAATCTCGGTTGGTAAATGGATGAAAAATAGGAGTTTGTAAACTCTGAATTAAAAATTAACCTATTAGTAATGCATAATGATACTTTGGTTACTGCAATCTGTCTTAAAGATCAGAAACTCAATGTAAATTGGATTTGTTTAATTCTTTAACAACCTGTCCTCTGCTTCTATTATGGCTCCAGGTTTACAGTCAGACTCCTTTCTGGTACCTCCAGTCTAATACCATTTTATGATTTTAGGCGATTGCTTTTTGACGCCCTGCTTTTCTGTGTAATTTTTATTTTTTGTATTCAAAAGGACAAACCTACACTGACGAGTTAAAATGGATGGTGGGCCCTTTTGTGATTTTTCTCCACTAGGGTAGTAGTGTATTACCCGTAGATACTCGAGTATAGTGCGAGCCGAATAAAACGCGATGGATAGATTTATTATGGAATTGAGAGAATACTCAAGACTCGAATATAACGCGAGGAACAAAATTTGACTGTACTGGTAAACAATTAAAATCCTTCCAGATTCTCTTAACACAGTCAGGCTACCCCTCAGGCCAGGGTGTTCTGCTCTAGAATGATTGCAAGTATGAAGCTGCCGGCCACCCGGCTTCTTTACTAGCAATTAGATGGCCGGCGGAGACGAGCGAGGTGAATGATTGGCTTAAACTGAGCGTGCCTTCTGACCGTGATGAATCCCACCTCCCGAATCCGGGAGTTCCTGAATTGTTTGCAAGCATCAGCAAGCCCGCATTCACTTCAAGACTACTGGAACTGGGAGACTTGGGATCCATAGCAAGGAAAGTTTTTTTTTTTCCCCCACTTGATAAAGATGTCTCGAAATATAACTCAACCCCCAAATTTGAAAGTAAATTTTTGTCACAAAGCGGTATACTTGAGTATCTACAGTATATGATACCGTCAGATTAACGGTCAAGAGGGTGTAGTAACACAATCTGTTCTATATCGCTTTTGTTCAGAGGGTTAGTAAGATTATAGTTGAGGCACCTGTGAGTATTGTTGGCAGCCACAATCGAGGCCTAATTTAAATGTTCTTGCCACATAACAGTTGTCGGTTGTTAACCCGTTGAATGTATCATAAAGGACTTAAAAACAAGGGTCAGCAACCTCAGCCCTCCAGTTGTTTTGAAACTACATTTCCTAAGAGGCTCAACTACAAAATAAATGAAGTTGGGGGTTAGGGTATCTGCAACACCCTAATAAAGAGTAACCCGATATCCGCTGCAGCTAGCTAGGGATTCCTCTCACTGCATCCAAGTGGGGAGTTAAAATTTCCCATGGAAAAAGTAGAACAAAACACCTCCAGCACTGCTATTTCTGGTTCCCGAGTGCCACATTTTTACTTGAAAAGAAAAACACAGAGAATCAGACTTTTTGGGGGTCACAGCCCCTTTCTCTGTGCACAGTGCTCTTAACCCATATACCAGTGTTAATTTTGACAGCAAATTTTAATTTTGGTTTAGTCTGGACTAAAATGGCATTTAATTTTAGTCATCTGAATTTTAATTTTAGTTTTATTCGACTAAAATCAAATGGGGTTTAGTTAAAGTGTAATTAATGCATTATTTCAGCATTTCACATTCTATACTCCTGGAGTAAACCTCTATTAAACTGTTATTTTTGGCATTAAGGTCTGAACATGCAATACAGGTGCAGATATAACATATTTATCTTTAAAATCCAGTTCCATTGGACAGCGAATTTATGGGTTTTAGTCAGTCTTTTGACTAAAATGCAACTTAATTTTGGTCATATTTTAGTCAAAAACCATGTTCTAATATTTAGTTGACTAAAAGTTTTAATCTAGTTCTAGTCCACAAAATTCACACAGCTTTATACAGACAAAACTATATGTGGCTGAGCATCATGGGCGATGTAGTTACAAAACATCTGGAGTGACAATGCTGTGAACACCTGCTCTAAAATATACTTGAACAAAAACTGAAGAATTGGCTTTTTTGATATTTTCTCACTTTTGAAGCATTTTATGGTTAAAAGGGTAAATCTAAGCACCCTTGACCATTCAATACAAACTTGAGTGATCAATAAATGTAATGTTTTCCCCACCCTCAGGTGGGCAGGCTTTAGAAGGCTTGATTCGGGGGGGGGGGGGGTGTGGTGTGTGTGTGTGTGTGTGTGTGTGTGTGTGTGATTAGCTCCACCCACAAAGCTCAGACCAGCGAATGCTGAGTAGGCTTCCTTGTAAAAGGTCAGGAATGAACACTTGCTCACTCTTGCCTCTAGCCACTGGTTCAACTATTGTGTGAGCCTCCTCCCAGTCCCGTGACACGCTGCAGCTTGAGTGGAAGCTGCAGCAGGTCACTTCCAGATCAGCTGAGAGGGAACCTAGCCCTTCAGTGAGTATAGAATTCCAGTGATAAAAGGGAGCAGTGTATGTTTAACCTTAGAGTATACCTTTTAATGACTTACCGTGAACTAATTAAATTTCCATAAAGACTGGGGAAATTGCAAAGCGTCTGAAAGGTGGTATGTATAGCATAGGCTCTATTTGAGTTCGGCACATGGCAGTTCCTCTTTAAACAGGATTTTACAGCAAAACCGTGATGTTTTAATTCACTTTATACAATTCTTTACACGTGGTTGTTTGATGTTCTGCTTAGATAAAACCTTTTTCCATTTTGAAATCTTTCTACACACCTTTACATTTCACTTGGTGATTGATTTTATAAAACACAGGGTAGCATTCTCTGACAATTTATAAAGGATTTTACCAGGAAGGATACATTGATATTTCTCTCGTTTTTAAGTAGGTCCTGGGTTCAAGAACATTGAAATGTTAGACGTTACAGAAATACAAAGTAATAAAATGCAAGATATTAAAAACACAAATATACAGATTAACAAAGTAAATTATGTAGGGAATAGTCATTTTGTAACATGTTTACAGGTGCATTCCGTATTGAGGTATGTTAATGAGTCTTGAGTGACTTTAAGGGAAGATTTGATGGTGTCTGGGAGATTATTCCATATTTTCGGTGCTCTGTAGGAAAATGGGGATCGAGCCACTTTCTTTTTGTATTGTAAGTAAGTTGCAGGTCCTGGATCGGAGGTTATAGGATGAGAGAACTGCTAGGGGAAGCAGTCTATTCAGGTAGGGTGGTAGCTTCCCAGAAAAGCTCTTAAACACCAGGTTGGAAAGGTGAAGGCATCTAGATTCCAGCGACGGCCAGTTTAGCTCTTTTAACATGTCATAATGGTGGGTCATGTAGTTACATTGTAGCGCAAAGCGACAGAATGAGTTATACAATGTAGTAAGTTTATGAAGGTGCGTTTGCGGGGCAGCTGCATACACTACATCTCCGTATTCAATAGCTGGCATAAGCATTTGTTGTACTTTCTAAAACATCTTTTCAGAGTGTATAGTTGTAGTATTAGTGCCTTACTACGCCGTATCGTCTGCGTTGCCTCTGGTAATTGCTGATGGAAATGTTGGCATACTCATCAGAATTGGCAAGCATTTCCTTGTGTTATGTCCATTCTAACAATCGGTAACGTCCATCAGGGGTAGAACGGCCAAGTTGTACTGCACCACATCCATTCAGACACTGGTAAATGCAACTTAAGCCAAAAGGAGTGTATGGGTTAATTTGCTAACGTATTATTATTAATTGACGCATTACTGGTAACACTTTTTCAGCCAATACATTTCTAATGCTTAGATTAAAAGTGTGAAATAAGCAGTATTTTAGAAAACACTGTTCATGGAAAAATATTGCTGCGTCAGACACCCCTTCCAGGTAATGTACTTGCTGATGTTCTGCAGATCTCTAAATTGACAATCCCGTGTACGCTTTTTACTTCCCAGTCATTCATGTTAATGCTATGAAGATTATCTTTGCTTTTGTGTCCACGGGGTGAGCAACCTCAGCCCTCCAGAAGTTTTGGAAGTACATTTCCCATGAGGTTCTGCCAACCTAACGACTAGTCGTACATCATGATCATTGTAATTCCAAATAATTTGGGGGTACAGGTTTGCTGACTCTTGATTTAAGGAATTATCGCAGAAAGATTGTATCGCTTTTAAATCAGGCAGTATTTTACATTGTGAATTTACACTTAATTTTCTATGTTTATAGTTTATGGAAATAGATGTATATTTTTACAGCTTAAAACTACAGATCTGGTCCCTCATAACAAACTTGACTGATTTAAGAGCTAAACCCCAAGTTTAACAGTATGCTACTCATTCTCCATGCATCACAGATGTGGCGATCTACCATACACTATGTAAACATGGCTCTGTATCGACCCCAAACCAACACTTGCGCTTCATTAGAGAGTAAAACTTGATGTGTTCACACTACATGACTGCAAGGTGTAAAGACAAATACTAAGCCTACCCTAAAGATAAGCTTCCATTACTGCTGGACTGTTTCAATCTCCCAACTCTCGGTAGGACTTGCTGCTCAAGATCTTCAAGTGTAGTTACGTCAAAGGCAGCTGGTCAACATTTCAGCTTTAAAAAAATAAATAAATTCGGTATTCAGAATCTCTTTGCATGGATGATGGACTCGTTCTTGCAGAAAACCCGTGGAATGAAATGTTTCACGTTTTTAACTTGAAGGAAACTGAAACACCTAAACTAAATCTAGAATTCATATTTTTGTGTCCAACTTAGGAAAGGATGTAAAGAATTTTTTTCCTTTTTTTTTTAGCATTCATTTTAGATTATTGTCAATCTACAGGTTTAATTACAAACTTTTTGGTTGCCTTTAGAGCCAATTGACCAGTAGAGCCAAAGCTGAGGCTTCCGAAAAGTTTTAAAGGAAGGTTGTAGTCTCCTCGTGGGATTTTCCAATCCTTGACATATATGTTCTCATAAACAGTAGGTCTGGTCTCTTAGAGGGCTCACAAGGTACTTTAGGTCATTTTAATTCATTAAATATTCTACAGTGATCAATATTAGCTTCTTACCAATCACAGGGTATCCTGTCCCTCTAGAAAAGTTGGTGTTTCGCAACATGGTACAAAACAAAGATTCATTAGTCTTGATGTTGACCTTTTGAATACTGGGACAACCCATCATTATCTGAAATCCATCTATGAAAACCGCTCCAGGCTCACCAGAACTGGGATACGGATCTGGAAGCACAACACCCCGGAGGATAGTCTGAGTACAACAATCTTAAATCCGTGATCTGAAGATCTGTCCAAACGCCACTTAATGTTCATGCCAAATTGGCATCAATGTTTAAGGCTGCTCACTGAAATTCTATATAATTTAGAATCAAAGTGCTACTTATCATGTGAATTCCCAGAATGCCCTTTATAAACAGAAGAGGCAGGTTAATGCAAAGTGATGGGATCCCATATGTGCCTGAATCGGTAAGTGCAACCTGAATCGGTCACAAAATACCCCAGGCGCCAAACCTAAAAACATGTCACACCTCTTTGGCAAACCCCATAATTGCCGCAGATTCCATTGAATGTCTGTTAATCTGTCAGAGATCGATCTTGTGATGTGTACATGTGAAGACACAGGGATAGAGATCAAGAAGGCAAGTGTCAACCATCCAGAAGCATTGCTTAACATATAGCAAGGTTGGTAACCTACACAAGTCCGATAACCATTTGGTTGACTATTTGCTTTACATCTCCTCAGGCCTAATAGTTATCTACATATTTAGCAAGTTTTAGTGGGTGCAGTGGCTTACATAGTGCCACCACTCTCCTCTTAGATTGTAAGCTGTCGAGCAGGGTCTTCTCTACTCTTCTGTGTGTTTAACTTGTATGTATATTTGTTATTCTGTCTCTCCCATTATAAAGCGCTATGGAACTTGGCGCTTTATAAATACTTGTAACTGTACATTATTGTGCTATATATTTCAGCATCATACAAATTTACCTTCTAACATTTTGAAATCCCAGATTGTGTGGATGCAACTACTATTTATGGAAACGTCGTCAATAGATCTCGCTGCTATATTGCAACACCAGCCATCTTCATATCCATCGAGTACTGAAAGTCAGCCAGTTGTCTGGTTCTGTAATTTGGGTTTTCAGTATTCTCCACGGACTTCCATTTCTGATAGGTTCTCCATCGTGGTCTAACAATATGGTGGTTGTTTATGAACACATTTAATTTGTTAATCATGTAGGTTTCTTTTAAAAGTATTTTAAACTATCCCCCGTAGGCAACTCTGTAGAGATTGGAACTGGATGTCCCAATCGCTGTTTTTGTGATGCTGATCCGATCAGAGTCTCGATCTGATGCTGGACCGGCAGCTGTGTTGAGTCCTAGAGCCTCTGCATTCACACACGGTGTCCCCCTTGCCTGCTTGCGGATCATGCAACATTTAAGTAATACGTTTGTGATCAAATGTAGAGTCATCCAGAGACTGTCTTTCTGGCCTCTTCCACGACATGCGTGCAGGCAGGGAGGACGCCGTGAGTCACTGCCGCAGCTGCGGAACATCATCTGGGAGTCTTGCTGCTTAGCAGGCCATGAATTCGGATTGGCTTGAAAAACTACTGATTGGTTACATTCCTCATGGGAATAGGAGCAATGATCTTGTATCATATTAACAAAAAACATATTTGTAGAGAACTGCTGTACCAACTTCTCTAACCCCTTCCAGTGCGGTCAACCCTTTTTCCATACATTGTTTTAGCCATTTCAACAACTTGTTCATGGGGTTGCAGTTGAGCCCGATCCTTTTTTTGCTTCGCAGTACATGCAATTCAAAGTTTTGTATTCCTAAATTGGGTTATTTATTATGACGTGTATTTTCTCATCATTCATGACCGTTCCTCCAATACCAATGGTATAATTTGGATTACAAGAATGGGTATCTGTGGAGGCGCTTAGTGAATAATATGATTTCTGGGGTCGCTGCCTACAAGGTGTTGCACATAAATCAACACAAATGTGCAAATATAATATATAAAACTTGGTGGGGGTCCTAGTGGCGCAGTGAGTACTTCCTAATATGGAAGAATCTGGATAGATAATTCTAAATGGCTGTTAATGCTAGAAATCTAGTATAAATCGACATCAACTATATTGATCACTTGGTGAGAGATAAATATACTTCAGTGGGTCGATGATTCCCTAACAATAGTGCAAATGACAAATTTTGTGCAAATTCGCAACCATGTGCCAAAACAACTGTGATATATTCTTCTATCATACGTATAAATCTGTTCCTATAATACAAGGGGTATAATAAACCACATGTGCAAATGCATATAAAGTGCATGTGCTCATAAATGCTTTCTATTTGTAAAGTGCATACACAAAAAGTGTTTATGTGACATCTACAGAACGTCATAAAAATGTCCTCTTATTGGGTTAGATATTCGTCGCTAAACGTCCTAAGGCCACAAAAAGTGCACGTGAAAAATTCCAAAATGTAAATAAAAGCAGATCCGTGGTCGCTGGTCACCATGCTGTACGGTGACCAGCGACCACGGATCTGGTTTTATTTACATTTTGGAATTTTGCACTTTATATTTTATTTATACGTATGATATAAGAATATATCACAGTTGTTTTGGCACATGGTTGCGAATTTGCACAAAATTTGTCATTTGCACTATTGTTAGGGAATCATCGATCCACTGAAGTATATTTATCTCTCACCAAGTGATCAATATAGTTAATGCTAAAAATCTAGTATAAGGCTAGGGTCAGACTAGCGCAGTTTTAACGTGCGTTTAGCCGCACGAAATCACGGCCGTACTAGCAGCAAATGACGTCCAAGCCGGGAACATACGACGAACGGCCGCACGAAAGTTCGTCCGCGCAACGCAAGTGGCCAACGAACGCATTTTTTCGAGAACGTCAAACCGCTACTACTGACGTACAGAGTGCGCTGCGGCCGCATAGCGGCGTGTGTGCGTGATTAGGAGACGTCAGACGCTGCTAATGTCCGGCCAACATAACGTCCAGACTCAAAAAGTGTTTTATTGATGATCCGTACAAAATCACGGACGAAAAGGCGCATCGTATGACCGCTATCGCGTATTCCGGGGGAAAATACGTACGTTCGTTCGACCGAACTTTTTCACGGACGACGTGAAAAATGCGTTCGTCTGACCCTAGCCTAAATCGACATCAACAGCCATTTAGAATTATCTATCCAGATTTTTCCATATTAGGAAGTACTCACTGCGCCACTAGGACCCCCACCAAGTTTTATAATTTGGATATTTACCCTTAAAAAAATAATTAATACGTATATTCATTGATTGGTTATTAACAAATATATATAGCGCGGTATCCGGAGTTCTTTTGAGGCTATATAGATATTTTTAGACACCCTAAAATCATTAAAGATCAGAGACTACATAACCGTAAAACAAATCGAGGTTTATTTACACCATCAAGTCCCATACAGTCATATGAGTAAATATAGGCAACAATTAGTTGCGAGACTGCAACACGCAATAATCGAATGGACAAACCGTTTAGATTTATAGACCGCACCACACCTATGCACGAATCTATGCTTCAACACAAAGTTCTATTCTACCCACTTAAGCTCTCCCATTATAAAACAACCCTCAACCCAGCTAAAACACTCAGTTACTGGGGCATCGCCTGCAGCACAATTTAGTATTATGGTGGGGCCGATTCGCTAAATGAAGCTTTTCTTCAGGGAGACACAACACACTCGATAGGTAAACTATTCCACGGATTAATTACAGCATCAATACTCGGCTTACAATATTATTCACTGCAGTTACTGTAACACATTTGATGGACCAAGCAATATAACCTGTATATTTAATCACTTGCAATCTAGACTCCGCAATTTATTCAGCACGAGTTAACAAAAAACTTCCTATTGACTTAGTATACTATTACATGTATTGTACATGAAAACACCTTCAATAGCAGCAGTTGCAAGATGTAGAAATGGGTTATGTTAGTTTACTCTAATGGGGCTGGTAGTAAATTGATATATAAAAGCTATTTCTCAGTTCCAGCTTCTCACTACAGGGACAAGAATTATCCTTAGATGACCAAACACCGCATTCTTGGAAAATAAATAAATGCAATAAATTCTGGGGAGCAACGGGCTGCCCGTTAATAGTTTCTTCCTATTCCTACTCCACTGCAGTAGGAACTGAAGGGCTGAAAACTATTCTACGGTTTAGACTTCAACAGCCAAATCATTCATTTAGATTCCTTTTAATAGGCGATGGACACATAAAGCAGTGAAAATGCAATTAGATATCAAGTTAAAATTATTCTATTTTCTATTAGAGACTGGTGTAAGAAGATTCGGTGTGGGTCTGGTGGAATCTTGTGGCCCCCCTGGCTTCTTGTGGCTCTGTTGGTAGTGGCCCCCCCTCTTGTCTAAACTCACCCCCTTTTATGTTCCAAATTTCCTTATCTAAGGACTGGCCTACAAGTGTGTGGCTTGACAATATTTATTATCAGGTTATTGGTGGGTAGTTTTATTCATTTCCCCAATATTTAATTAGGTGTTCCTGGCACTTGTTCAGCAGAGGTTTCCCTAAAATCAAAATCCTAGCTTTGGAGTTTCTCAGATCTTAGAGACCAAAATTTCTAAAGGAATAATATATATATATATATATATATATGACAAAACAATAACCTATCGTTTGTGGTCATTTCATGTGACATCTACCAATATAATTATTATTTTTTATTTATAAACCGCCAATATATTCCGCAGCGCTGTACATGCATGATGTACGTGGGTATAGATATCTAGAGATATGTGTGTGTGTATGAGATAATCCTTCAGACAAGCATACTTGTGTTTAATGATACATCCCTTGAGACCCACTCATAATTAAAAAATCTATTATTTAGCATAATACGTATTGTTACTCATAATTACTTTAGGTTATGTAGCATAATACATATTTCTACTTAGGTTTAATCTACTGTTTTCTGAATGGTAGTAGGCGATACACTATTTATTGAATCAATTTTATTATGGGCTCTACTTTTATATCAGTACCATGATTAGCTATTATAACTCCCTACATCAGTTAAATATTCAAATACCATTTAGACACTTAGTCTATGTGATATGTGACATATTATACAATCTTCATAGTGTCATAATATTTCTTACAAACTTTGATTTGTAGGTAATCATCACTACAATAAAAAATTACATCTCTAACCTTATTTTTTTACTTTTTACATATTGACAATTCAGCATTGCCCAAGGTTTGCATGACTAGAGATCTTACATTTGATCAATTGCATTGCCCTTGAATATACAATGAGTTTCGCTTTTAGGTAGTACACATTGTATTTCTTAGTTTCAAAACAATGCTGTTTTTGCACTGTCCCATTCTGGAGATCTGGTTTTACGATTGAATTGCTTCAGAATGTTATTTTTCCCAGTCCCTGAACAATACATTGTTGATTCCCTTTGTCTACATAATCTGTTAAAGGTGAATCCTTGCTTGGGGATGTTGTAGAGAACCTGGGAGCTCCATTGTCTAAAAAGCTCATTCTGTTTACCAGATCTGTTTTCCAATGTGTGATCAGTCATGCTAAAATAGGAGAATGTGTAAAGTGAAATATGAAAAGTTCTGACACCTATGCCAACGTGCGTCCTAACCAATACTAATAGCGAGGGTCTTTTCACAATTGTTTCCTACAATTTCATTCTTGTTGATGCAGCTGGCTTGATAAATGTAGGAGGCAGATGAGAAAATAAATACAAAAACTTATTGTAACAGATCTCTGTACCCCGGCATGGTCACATCTGTCAAAAGCCGCTTCCTCGCTGGACACCTGGGTTCCCCTCGTGTCTCCCGTGTCTTTCTCCCATTCCTTAGCTGCAGCTTAAAGACTGGTACACAGAGAGAGCCTTGCTATCATCCCCCAGAAATCAGCCAAAGCTGTAGACCTGGAGCCTTTCGTTGGCACAGCGAGCAGAAGATAGCTATTACCCAAACCAAGAGTCGTGACTACTGGTAGGGTCAGGATAGGACTGGTTTTATTGGGAACAAGCACAGATATTTGTGGTCAAACAGGGGTCATTTACATATAAAAAAAAATCACAACCTCTTCTAGGGGACCCAATCACACTGATACAGATAATTACACAAACCTTGACTTTTTGGAATGATAAATCTAATTACATTAGGTAGACCGTTACAGTAAATATTACTTAACATTTCTTGACGAAGTAAGACAACGGGCGATTGTGATTGACAACTAGATTAAGGACAGATTACAACCTATTCAAATATATAACAGATACACACTGACAATAGATAGTGAGGCAGTATTCTTGCATAATCCATTTTACACAAACCGAATCACATTATTCTGGTTCATCACAGAAATGAACTTTAAATCAAATTACAAACAGTATGGCAATGCCCTATGAACATTCTCTGCCATTATTATCCATAGTCTGCGGGCACGAGGCTGGCATCCTCTCCATGGGGCACACGGTCTATGTATAGTGCAGGCAATGCTGTGAGTGCTCGCGCCAGCCAGTCCCAGACCCCTGGAACACAAATCACTGAAAAGGTGGCGGAGGTTTCCGTCACACTTATATTGAATTCATCTGAAGTTTCATTATTATAGGGGTTATTCAGAAAGCGCCGAACGGTGAATTTCACTGTTCAGGGCAATTTAGTGGCAGTTCGTCATTCACTAAGCCCCCGTTCACCTTGTGCGATTTATCGCGCGGATTTTGCCGCGACGTCGCGCTGTGTAGCTTCTCCAATGCAGTTCAATGGAGCTGTCCATATCTTGTCGCGCGTCGCAGAAGCATGTCACTGCTACATGACCTTTTTTTTTGCGATTTGCTATCTGCGATTTTGGGATTTGTATTGGTGGTGCTTTGCAAAAATCACACAAAACAGCGATGTCGCGTGACATTATCGCACCATGTCGCAAATATGAAAATCGCGCAGTGTGAACGGGGCCTTAACTGTCAATTCTCCAAATACAGGCGAATTGACGGTGAAATACGGTGCAGTTTGCCACATTTCGACGATCTTCGGTGGCAGCGAAAGTGTCCCATAAAGTCAAACTGCACCGAATTATCAGTGAAATGCCATTATTTCCTGTGGTTGATTTCGACAGGTTTAAACAGACAAATTCCATAGGATTAGATGTAAAACAATATTATTGTTTCTATTTTACTTTTTTATTCAACAGTTTACTTTAATTTTGAACAAAAATCCTTTTTTATATTATTTTTTTAGAATTTTTTTTTTTTTTTTTAGACAAAACTTTTGATTCCCAATTTTTTTTAAAAAAAAATATTCGTTTGAAACAGACCTTTATTATTAATTTTTGAAAGAACTTTTTTATTATTTACATATATTAATAAATTTTTATTGGTTTAAACACAAATTAGAAGAATAGCAGAGTTGCGTTATTCTTTTCGGCGGCTTCGATGCATCTCCGGCGCACTTTGTTGACCCTACGGTGAATAGTGAATTCACCGCAGAGTCTGCAAAATGGAAACGTCAACGTGCGCCAAACTAGAAAGCGCTGAAATTTCAGTACTTTCTGACTAAGCCCTTATGTGTTTAGCAAAGCCAACATTGGCACGCCTGACTTGGAGATCACTGTGAAGTTTCTTTTGTCAGTGGCGACTCCATGCTTTGTGAATGGTGCCATTAGAATAATGTTTCAGAAATAAAGAGGAGCTGATTCAACAGTTTCCTTTTCGAAATGTGGGTGCAATGCAGTGATAGAAATTCAACCTCAACCCCTTTTGAATGTTTGATTCCATTTATTTCCATGGTGGTTCCTAAAGTAGAACTTTACCATCCCAATAAGGTTTTAGATGCACCTACAAAGTATCAATATAACACTGTTTTACCAAAATCCTCGTAGAATATAGGTTTTCCTGGTGAATATAGTCTATGACCTTATGAGCCGATGACTGGTAGAAAGCTGATTGGTTTTGCTGTAGTTTTCTTGGTATTTGAGTTTGAAATTTCACAAATCTGCCTTAATTTCAACATTTGATTTGCAGAACAGGGAATTATTGGTTCTTCTGTGTATTCTTACACATTTGGTCTTGAAATCAGTGGATAAGGGAATTAAAAAGAGGATTAAAGAATCGTTGCATCAATTTTTCAAATTTTAGACTGCTGAAATAACTTGGTTTCCTCTGTTTTGGCATTTTCTCAATTGTTTAAAGAAAAAAATCTATGTTTTTAATGTTCATTTAACCAATTTAGCAGAAATTGCACCTTTTTGCAATATATCATTAAGTGTGGAGGATGCAGTCTTGAGGTCGCAACATGATTTCATGAATGATCTTCACCTGTGATTTTGAAATGACACTTAAATGTGGGGTAAAATAGCTATTTTGCATAACGGTAATTATTATGAGAATTATAATGTAAATTTGTTGGTTTTTAATTATGTTTTCATTTATCCTTCACAAAAATGCGGAGTTGAAAGGTTCTAAACTCTAGATAGCATTCCTTACGTTGCATGTCACACAGGGTCTGCATTATCTGCATACAGGCAAATGATTGTTGTACCAAATACTGTAAATGTGTAAAACATAATAAATTGTTCAGATCTCCTGCTTATGGGGATTTGTAGTAATTATAATGAGATTATTAGCAATGGCAGCTTCAAAAAATACCAATATCTGTATGTGCAGCATAATGCCTGTGTATGGGAATTACAGTAACACCTTGTATCTGTATGTGCAGCATAATGCCTGTGTATGTGCAACATAATGCCTGTGTATGGGAATTACAGTAACACCTTGTATCTGTATGTGCTGCATAATGCCTGTGTATGGCAATTACAGTAACACCTTGTATCTGTATGTGCTGCATAATGCCTGTGTATGGCAATTACAGCAACACCTTGTATCTGTATGTGATGCATAATGCCTGCGTATGGCAATTACAGTAACACCTTGTATCTGTATGTGCTGCATAATGCCTGCGTATGGCAATTACAGTAACACCTTGTATCTGTATGTGCCCCATAATGCCTGTGTATGGCAATTACAGCAACACCTTGTATCTGTATGTGCCCCATAATGCCTGTGTATGGCAATTACAGTAACACCTTGTATCTGTATGAGCTGCATAATGCCTGTGTATGGGAATTACAGCAACACCTTGTATCTGTATGAGCTGCATAATGCCTGTGTATGGGAATTACAGCAACACCTTGTATCTGTATGTGCTGCATAATGCCTGTGTATGGCAATTACAGTAACACCTTGTATCTGTGCTGCACAGGGATTTAAGACATTCTAATCCCCTGAATCTTATCTATGTACAGCAGTGAGTGACCCCAGAGCTCTTCCTGTATTCTGCCTCTCCCGGGTTGTTGTAATGTAGTAATATTTGTTGAACTAAATTTTGTGAGATCTCGGTCCTGACACTCTGTAAAGAAGCTACAAGGTGCAGTACCCTCACTGTAATAAACAGTTCTGCTTCATTACAACGACCAGGGAGAGCCTTGGCTCAATTTCTCTACCACAGTTACTGTATTTAACACATGTGCCGTTTCTTCCTTTTTTTACTAATAATGCAGAAGCCATTCAAAACTCTGCATCTAGAGTGTAGAACCTTTCATCTCAGCAATATTTCTGCAAAGGATAAACAAATACATGAAATGTTACTGATCAACTGTACATTGCTTTAATCTTTTTATAGCCATCTTTGAAGTGCATGATGCATAGGTTTTTTTAAAAACATTCTTTCATTTAAGTGTTGACAATGCATCAAATGTTTCATGTAATGAATAACTGCACGGGTCGAGGAGGAACGCAGTTCCTGCACTGTTTTTGCAGAGGGAACCGTGTTCCTAATTTGGGAAACAATCCCCAAAGGTATAGTGAAGCCAGTGTCCCTCTAAGGCTAGGGTCAGACTAACGCATTTTTCGCGTCGTCCGTGAAAAAGTGCATTCGAACGAATGGACATATTTTTTCATGGAATACGCGATAGCGGTCATACCATGCGCATTTTCGTGCGTGATTTTGTACGGATCATCAATAAAACACTTTTTGCGTCTGGACGTTATGTTGGCCGGACATTAGCAGGGTCTGACGTCTCCTAATCACGCACACACGCCGCTAGCGGACGCAGCGCACTCTGTACGTCAGTACTAGCGGTATCACGTTCTCGAAAAAAATGCATTTGTTTGCCGCTTGCGTTGCGCGGCCGCACTTTTGTGCGGCCGTATTTTGTACATTAGCTGTCATTTGCTGCTACTATGGCCGTGATAAAGTGCAGCTGCACGTGCGTTTGCACTGCGTTCGTCTGACCCTAGCCTAAATATGCGCATTGCCACCCTTGGAAAGAAAAGGGTGGTGACCCAAAAACTAGACTATTAGCCTTAATAAAAAAAACACTAACTAGGGGTGGCTATGGTGTTAAAACGTAACTTGTATTGTCTTCATGAAATAAAAGTGATCAATAAAATCAGAAATAATATAGGTGTGAAAAATAATTAATCACTAATAATTTCAATATATAATATTGCGCTCTTTAACGAAACCCATTAAAATCAGAAAATAAAGAGCGCAATATTATATATTGAAATTAGTGATTAATTATTTTTCACACCTATATTATTTCTGCTTTTATTGATCACTTTTATTTCATGAAGACATCAAAAGTTGAGTTTTATCACCAAGACCACTACTATGTAGCCATTTTTAAGGCTTATGTCCAATGGGTTCCTATTTGGTCCTATAAAGCTTGTATTCGGGCATGGAATGAATCATTTAAAGTCACAATAAATACGATTTGTATAATATTTATGCTAATGCCCACATATATAAATATATAAGATTTGAGTGTGTGTTTTAAGTGCTAATCGAGGCACAGAAATCTTGGCAAGTTCCCAAATTTTTAGGCCCGTGACCGTTGTGTAAATGTTGTGCTTGTTTCAACAAAAAAGTGCTTGGTAGTGAAAGGGTTAAATAGTTGAAAATCCCCCTTACAGCTTTTCTTCTTTTACAAGATGTAATACGACTCCTTTATATATTATGCTACTTAAGTGGCGGCTGTATATTGATTTGTGTCTATTTGTCTGATTACAATGCTCGCGTCTATATTGTAGCTTCCTTTTATTTGCTTTAAAAACCTGTTTTTATTGCCCATTATTTTAGCTTGTAGATATCTTTAACGCAACCCATCAAATGTGGGCATAAGTTGTTGGTTTTTTTTTCCTGCTTTTTCTTCTTTATTAAGTGCCTCATATGGTCCAGCAATCGCAAATTATGTGGGTTTTTTTTTCCCAAAATGTGAATTTAAATAAATTATTTGGAGGACCCTTTTTTATTCTGCAAAATATCTTTGGCTCTGTTACAACCCTGGTGTATACTTACCAGAGCCATTACAGTCTATGGTTTTGCCAAATTTAAAACTGCTCCCTTGACGTTTTCACCAAGGTTTGAATAGGGCCCGTGCGTTTTATGGCGGTTTGATGGTGTTCCAAAAAGATTTAACAATAGGGTCTATTCACAAAGCTCTGAAAATTGCCCGCAGTTCCAATGCTTTGCATTTCGGCTCACTTCGGCAATTCCATGTCGACAAAAATACAGGTCATTCACTATTTAGCTATTGATCACCGAAGCAGTTGACAACCGTCGAATTGTGCCAAGAACTGCCAAATTGGCCTCGGCAAATACCACCGACCTGGGGGGGGGGGAGAGGAATTTTACAGTGTTTTTTAAATCAATAAACCTGTATCTAAATAAGAAATGTTCTTTACAAAATCATAAAAAGGTCTGTTAGAAAATAAAAAAAGTCGATTTAAAAAAAATACAAAAAGATCTTTTCAAATATAAATGAGGGTTTTTGCAAAAATAAAAAGAATAAATCGTCTTAAAAAAGATTGAATTTTTTTTACATTGAAACCTATGGGATTCGCCTTTTTAAACCTGTCGAATTGAGACACTGAAAATCAGGGCATTTCGGTGCAATTCATTATGTGAATAGAAGACGCAATAGTCTTCTATGAGGCAATTTTGGTGCCACAGAATTGCACCGTATGTAGCTGTCAAATTGCCTGTATTTTGCGAATTGAAAGCTTTGTGAATAGACTAATTGGCCCAAAATTGCACTGAACCGTGAAAATCAGTTTGGGCCAATTCGGAGGTTGGTGAATAACCCCTAATGTCTAGTATCCATAGTTGTGGTGTGCAGTACATGGCGGTGTTTGTGAGTAGAACGGAGACCTTTTATTCAATTAAAATTGTTAAAGATTGAATGCATCCATACAAGCGGCGATTCTTACAGCGTAAGAACACCTCAAGCTAAAATGTTAAAAGAAAAATCTGCAGTAAACTTTTCATCGATCAGACTTCTCCCAACCCCGACAGGCTGACTGAGTGTCTGGCTAATCTAGGAGAACTCCCCCCCCCCCCCCCCCCCGGTAGTCAGAGAAGTCATGATCTCCATCAGGTCATTTGAGGAGTCATTGGAAAGGCCAGAGTCTGCAGTGATGCCAATCATGGCCATTTGGAATCTAACAATAGGAGAAAAATGGTTACTATTTTTTTCTTACAATTCTAAGGCAGTGTCAATGTCCCATTCTCACTTATAAAGTGAACAACGCTGCTGCCATTTCCCATTCCAGGAACGAGTACACTGCTCTATGCATATTATTTGTGAAACACAATGCTTCAAAATCTGGTTAAAGTCACACACCCACTTACATAAGCTGTAACTAGATTACTTGTGCATTACAAACAAAACCACATTATTATTTTATTTTTTATTTAGAAAGTGCCGCAAATTCCGCAGCGCTTTACAAGATCAGTGTGCAAGGAGTTGATACATTGGAATACCACACGTGGATGATACGACCTGATTCAGGGGGACCCTGTTCCCAAGGGAACTTACAATATATAAAATGTACAAGTATTTTGTGAGGTAGGAGCATCCATATCGTTAGGTGTCTTGCACAAGGACACTCGCTGGTGGCGTCTTCTGAGCGGGATCGAGTCGTCTTTCCATGATTGTAGAGCAGTGACCTGGTGGTTAGGTTGAACCGGCTTCTCGTAAAGTCGAGACTTGCTTCTCCTTAGTTGTATTGGAGGGATGTGCTGAATGGGATTTTGACTTGCTTTTCCACGGTTGAAGGGCAGAGACGTTACCACTGGACTCCACAGACGATATTATGTGATCGGTGTCTTGCCCAATGACACTTACTGGAGAGGTGCTCTGGCTGGGAATCGAACCTGGGTCTCCACGGTTATAGAGAAGTGATTTTACCTGTACTCCATCCAGCCATTCACTTATAAAACACACGCTGCTTTTTTTATTTGAAGTAATTGTATATAAAAAGGAAAAATAAATTTAGTTTTTTTTTCCTTAGGCTTCCATTTTGAGTATTTCTCCCATGATGTAACATTTAACTAAATCTGTGGAAAGTTTTTACTTTGTGGCTGTGCTTTAACTCATTGCTTTAACTCATAGGGTACTTTAGAGTTAATGAGGTGGAGGAGGGAATGTTTAGATGAGGCATCAGAGGGTGTATTGTGTTTATCCAGGCTAACTGAAGTAAGGTAGCTGGCAGCTGAATGAGATAATACAGGGATCTTAACCCCTTAAGGACCCCTGACGTACCCTGTACGTCCTGTCCACAGGTCTCCCTTAGACCCGCGGACGTACAGGGTACGTCAGCGGCGCCTAATCCCCCTCCCGCCCGATACTCACCTCCCTCGCTGGATCCCTCGGCGATCTGGCAGGGAGGAAGCCTGCCCATGTGATTTACATGGGCAGGCGAGGCTGACGTCGCCACGCTGCGTGGTGACGTCATCAGCAGGCGTCCCCATGCAATTCAATGGAGGGGGGGCTCCTTCGGAGCCCTCTATCTCCCCAACCATTGAAGCTAGGGAGATGCTGTTTGCACCGCTGAAAAGGGGAGAGTGTATAGCATTAACAGTTTCCCTGCCGGATCACGTTTTGGCGCCAATTGGCGCCAAAACGCGATTCAAACCTGGAGGGGGGCTGACATCTTGGATGTCAGCCAAGCCTCCAGGTCCCCCCCCACCCACTGACAACCTCACCATATGTGTGAAGATGTCAGTGTGCCAGTTAACCATCTAGCTGCCATGTAGAGATAAGGGGATCCTAAGGATCCCCATATCTCCCGATCCATGGCAGCTAGATGGTCATATTTGACATCAGTTGAAAGGCCTGATTATGGCCTTTCCAATGATACCAAACATGACCAGGTTTGGTTTTAAAAAAAATTTAAAAAATAAATAAAAAATAATAAAAAAATTAAATGAAATAAAAAAAATGGGTTTTTTTTAAAAAAATTTTTGTCTGGGGGGAGTTTAATTAAATAGGACCTAGGCTGTCATCTAAAAATAATTAGCACAAAATGGTCAGAATGAGCGCAGCGCACGTAGGTGAACTGTCTCAGCAGTGAAGGGGTTAAAAAGCAAACGCATGTTAAAATTGGGTATTTCTAGTCTCGGGACAAAATTTTGAACCTATTTAGCCGGGGTCTTTTTGGGTGGTTGTAGATTTTGGGGATTAAATTACGAAAAAGTGTGTTTTTACAATTTTTTTTCCTCATATTTCAGATTTTTTTTATAGTAAATTATTCGATATGATGGAAATAATGGTATTTCTAGAAAGTCCATTTAATGGCGGGGAAAAGGGTGTATATTATGTGTGGGTTGAATAAACGAGTAAGAGGAAAATTTGACCTAAACACTAACAGCGCAGAAACGTAAAAACAGCAGCGGTCACTAAAGGACGGATTTGTGTAAAACAGCAGCGGTCACTAAGGGGTTAAAATACTTCTAATCTACCGCCTGGTGATATCCTTTTGAATACATCCCACACAATCCAATGATGTAAGTCGGTGACTGACCCATTCACTCCATTTTATGGCTAAAGCCACACAGTGAGGAGCAAGTGATGGAAAGATACTGTGTGTGGGGACATCACAAAAGATCACACAATGGATGCACTCAGTGACACATATAGAGTAAAACAAATCACATGTAAGATATCAGCAACATAAAATAAACACAATAAGGACATTTCATTGTTTGGTGGTAGTGGCCCTTTAAAATTTATTACCTTTTAAGAAAATGTATAAATAATACTATAGAATATATAACCACAAAGGTTTGCATGATAAAATATGAGCAAATGAACACGATGCAAAAGATAGAAATCCGAATAGAAGCTTGCACTTTGTTTTTATTTTTGAAATTCTTGTATTCTGACAGAACATGAAATACACATGTACTACTAATAAGAATAATATTTTGGATTTGATTGGATTCTACATTAAAACAGAACTACAGTGTTTTAAGCATAAACCAAAAGTGTTGTAAATGAGCTCAGCACGTGAGCGTGAAATGGCTCAGCAGCGAAGGAGTTAACTTGCCTAGAATTCTAAATGTAAATCAAATGAAAGCACTAACCACATTGCCAACAGGTCACACTCTGACCCCTTACAGCCGTAACATTTATTTACGCAATAAAACCACAAACCAAGCAAAGTTCAATATAGATCCCAGTGAGGGATTTAGGATAAGACTCGAAAAATGAATAAATCTTAGAGATGTGGATATAAAATGAAACCGGAACATATCATCCAATGTGCTGGGGACATACAGTTGTATTACACATGGTTGTGTTGAATAAGTACAATGGCATAACCGCGTGTGTGTGTGTGTGAGTGAGTATAGTGCAGTGCATATAGGGTGTAATGGAACCATTGCACAAAAAGGGTCCGCATTATTTAATGGAGCTTTAAACACAATGTAATCACATTTTAATTGCTACATAGAATTTATCCATATAATTGCGAAGGCACACTTTTTTTTTTTTTATTGCTGTGTATAGTTTTTTTAATTTTATAATGGTAACCACATTCCTCGTGCATTGTACATATATCCTGTGAGTTTCCTGGATTTTACATGAATATCTTATAAGAATATCTGGCACAGGAGGTGATGGAGTAATGCGGGCTGCCCTCGCAACGTTGCATATTTTTTGGAGATACTTAATTCAGTTTCAGATGGATTACACACAGATTGCCTATGAGTTGCTTAGAAGTTTCGGTAGAGCATTTCTGAGGTAAAGGGGGGTGAGGCAATCCTCCCACAGTGCAAACCAAAAGAATGTTCCATCCGCTAGTAAAACGTTCCTATGCCATAGCGGTTTGTGTGTACAGCTCTCAATGCTCTATACCAGAGCTCCTTGGCCCTACAGATGTTTTCAATCCCCCCCCCCTTTACCGTGAGGCCCATCGAGCCGAATAAGTGCGAATCATTCGAAATGTAGTTCCAAAGCATCTGGGGGGCCAAGGTTGCTGACGCAGAGACCAAAGCTGTGACAGTCGACTAGTGTTGCTCAATGAGTTTTTATGACACCTATTCCAGTATTGGTGCACACCGGATACAGTACCAGCCCATCAGACAGACACCAGACATCCCCTCTCTTGGCAGACTTTACATATTGTATGGCTTTGGGAAGAAATATATGTATATTCATCATGTACTTCTGCCGGGAGCGCTTTATGAATTCTCAAACAAGTGCAGTTACACTGTGGTCCCCGCTCTACTCTTGGATGTGGTTGTGGTAAGAGAAGTTGCAGTGTAAACCAACAAATAGGTTATTTGTGTAACCAGAAAGCCAGGTTATACCTTGAACTTTAATAATGAGTGTGTAGCCGTGTCACCTTGAAGTAAGGATAGCATAAAGGGTACACACACATGCACCCCCCCCCCCCCGTCCCCGTCGTGCTCTTGGCATTAATGAAGGAATGGTGCTGCTCGATACAAATAACTCACCTGCTATTCTCACTGAGCTGCAATCCTCCACTGAGGGCCAGCTGTTACTACAGTCTTTGTAGGTTTGCGTTCTTATATGTTGACTAGTTTGCACAGATATATTGTGAGCCAGAGGATAAAGAGTGAATCCAATGAGCAATAGTTGCAAAATGTTAAATATACATAACACCAAGTCTCATGGGGAAAAGGACAGCGTGGTCCTCTTCTGAAAGCTATCACAAGGGCACCGAGCAGAGGGCTTTCCCAGGGACCGTCCCATAGATGTTTATGGACAAAATTCTTTGCAGTAGATGGCCTGAGAATTAAGGGAATTTGGGCGGTGTCAGACGAGAGCACAATGCACCTCCTTGCGTCCGTCGCAGCTTTGTGACGGGGTGGGCCACACGGTGTAGCCACCTGATGTGCTGAAAGCCTCCCCATCAAAAAGCTGCGACGGACAAAGACTGGGCTACAAAGCGCGATCCTCCATAGGATGTGCTGAGCAAGGTGGCCACACGAGCGTCAGAGTGGAAGGAACGTCCACTCTCACTGATGTCCCTTCTGCTCTCAAGAACGCTCGTCTGACACTGGCCTTAGTGTTCGGAAACATCTGGGGGGAGGCTGGAGTTTGATATACATTCTCTAGTCTCTATGGAGCTGCTGCCTGTATCCGTCAACACCTCACTTGAAATAGGGAGCTGCTAGTGGTCAATGGCTTCCATTTACCAGCTTGAGTGGAGCAGAGCCACATTGTCTGGAGCTAAAATGTCTTGCTACCTTGACGGCCTTTCAAACATTTGCAATCTTGACGTTCTCCAAAGGCAAAAGTTTTGTGTGTGCGTGTGACATTTATTAAACACTTTCTACATTGCCTGTTTTATCAGTAGGAACAGAACGACCTACTACAGCATGGGTCAGCAACCTTAGCACCCACTTGTTTTTAAACCACATTTCCCATGATGATCAGCGACTCATTCGATTGGCTGAGCATCTAAGGAAATATTGTTTCAAAACATCTGGAGATTGCTGACCTCAATACTACAGGTATCTGATGCTTTGTAACATAATACTAAATTATACAATGTGTATTCTGCTCCAAGGTCGTTATTGGCCCAAATTATGGTCGAGACAAAAAGCCACAGTGAATAATGTTCACCAGGCCGAGATTTCAAGGCTCAAAGCTGCTTACATTTTGTATGTAGGATTTCTGAAAGCTTTGCTCGAACCACACATTAAGAGGGCTCACACTTTTACGGTCGCTTTTTTGGTGGTCCTTCACTGTAAATAGGTACAGTGTTTGGGGGGGTCTGCTTCATAAATCTAAATTGGCTTTACAAGCCTCCCACGCTCGCAATTATCACTCTCAGTTTAGGAAAAACCATTTAAAACTGTAAGAATCACCTTTACAAACCATGCCTCAACAAGCAAGATCTCTGATCGCTGCCTGACCCTCCACTGCCTTAATCATTGAAGTTTGATTAAATGGACATTACCACCAAACAAAACTAAATGTTGTGGGGTCGCAGTTTCACCTTCTAATACAAAAAAATTT
The DNA here is from genome assembly GCA_009667805.1 of Leptobrachium leishanense. Classification (NCBI taxonomy): domain Eukaryota; kingdom Metazoa; phylum Chordata; class Amphibia; order Anura; family Megophryidae; genus Leptobrachium; species Leptobrachium leishanense. The sequence goes on from CM019064.1 coordinate 34,986,025, forward strand.
CTTTTAACACGTTTTGTGGGGTCAACACCTGGTCACCAGTGGCATGTGAGGCTTTTGGGCACGAAAGTCTAGTTCTCATTTTAGAAAGGTTACAGGGCTATTCAGAGATAGGTGACAACCTTGAGAATTGCCAGGAGAATGAACAATCCAGACCAAATAACCAGTTTGGAAAGTGAGATAAATGGGAGAATTTTTCTGGTTTGACTATTTTGACCTAGAATTTTCAATTCTCCAGTCATTCTCAAGGTTTTCACCTCTTTCTTAATAGCCCTGTATGTTCATGTAACTGGTGGGTTCTGGTCTATCTGCACACCACACATTACAAATGCATAGAAAGCCAATGAATGTATGAAATGTCTGCAGATGATGTAACTTTGTAATTATTGAATTCGTTATGCTTTTGTTTCAATGCCCTGAAATGTAATGGTACACATAGTGTTGATAATGTGCCTGTTTAAACCCACCGCCCCAACCATTATAAACATACAAGCCAAGCCTTCCAAGAGTGCTCTAAACACGTGCCGTTCTACAGAAATCCAAAGGTACAATTTCATCAAATCATGCGCGATCTTTTTTTATGTCTCTAGGACTGTTGTGAAAGTGTACAAAGGGAACGGTGAAGTGTCTGAACATTTTCAAAGGGTTTTTACTAGGGATGGACTGATCTTATCGGCCCTGACAAAAAATGTTATCGGCAGCCGCTCTGGCCCTTGGCCAATATCCGGTACCGATATTCTGTAAATTTAAAGTCGTGAAAAAAAAAACACACAAATCTGACATAGGTATGCACCGAAATGAAAATTTGGGACCGAAACCGATACCGAAAATGCACGATCAGCTTGGCCGAAAACCGATACCGAAAATGACTTTCTATATATGACCATATTTGCACACATACTGTGTGTACATGTGTGTGGTGTGTAATATATTTATATTAGTGATGCTCCGAAATTAAAATTTTGGAACGAAACCGGAAATGACTTTTTTCCCCCTACAATTTAAGATATTAAGATATAAATATATTTTTTGTATAATTGTATTAATACTAGACTTTATTTAATTAATATCATGAATTTAAATGAATCCACATTAAAAAATTTAAGATATTTTTGTCCTATTTTGGTGGCGTTATTTTGCATCTAGTGCATACATTCATGTGTAAAATTCTTGGACCCACACACATTTTATAGTTGCATAAGAGCTTTACACATCCCAACAATTCAGAGAACTCTAAATTGCTGGGATGTGTAAAGGTCTTCTGCAACTAAAAAGTTTATAATTTGTTGTGTGGAGGCTTTTATCCTAATTTCGTTGCACTCCAACAGAACTTAAATGGGTAGATCTATATCTATAATGGCTCAGATGGAGCCTAAACATCAGTCTGTTTCTCTTAATCTATTATTTTTTTTAAAAGTTCAGAAAAACAAAGCCTTATAAAGGGGCCTTTTAAGATGAAAGGGAAAACACAAACCTTTGCAAAATGAATGTGTATACCGTCCATTAACTTTTTGGAGGCATGGATGTAAGCTCCCACATTAACCCCCCCCCCCTCTTGTCCTCTGAGCAGACACCACCACCGCTGGCAGGAGGTCAGTGTTCAATCACTTGTTCCTTGTCACTGAGAGGCCAGAGGTTACTGATAGTGTGGTTCATGCAGTTAACCCTTTGTGTGCAGAAATAAATATGTGTAGCAGCTCCTGCCTCTTTACAATTACAATGATCTCCAGCTAAGCAGCATTGAAAGAGTGCTCGCTCAGTGTCAGCTGGGATCAGCAATTTTCGTCTGACTTTTTTGGCTGGTGTTTTGCTTTCGGGCCGAAACCGATAACCCCAATTATCGGCAGAATCTATCGGTGGCCGAAATTCCGGTGCATCCCTGATCTGACAGTATGCCATTAACTGAATGAGTTTAATAACATATGGTCGTGTCCAGACTCTGGCTCTACCAATGATCCCTCATATGACCCTGTACGTAAGGGGTCGGCAGCTTTGACCCTCCAGATGTTTTGTAACTAAATCTGCCATGATATTCAGCTACTCGTTAGGTTCGTAGAGCCTCATGGGCAGTGTGGTTTCGAAACGTCTGAAGGGCCAAGGTTGCTGACCACTACTGTACAAAATAGGTACCAGAAACACCGGGGACCAACAGACTCCAAGCATCTCCTGTGTAGGGAATTCCCTGGCAGAAGGGAGGGCAGCCCATTTTCTGTTGTCATTGTGCTTATGTGCAATACCGTCAGAGGGCAGGGGAAAGCCGTACAGCAATAGATGACAGCCTGATGTGGGAGAAGCACCGGATTGGCAACATTCTGTGGGACCTCGCGTGTCGCGGCTGCAGTGAGCCAACTTGTCCGATTATCTGCAAATAAAAAAACGATACTGATATCAGTAATTTGCTGAATATTGGTCTCCGATAATCTGTCTATCCCTAGTTTTTAACCACATGCATCTCACTCCAAGCCAATCCAGACGTCCTTATACTGTTTTATATCCTTTACCACATACGGAATGTTACTCGATATGCCTGAACATTATCTTGTAATTTTAACAATTAATTTAGTCTGATACTTTAGAGATGTTTAGTGTACACAAATATATGCAGTATTAATAATTTTCATCAAAGACATTGATGAATACATTTTTTTTTTCCATCGACAAAAACTAGACTATAACTAAATTATGACTAAAACAATGAGGAAAGGCTAGTGCATTTTTATCGAATAATTAAAAACTAGACAAGAATATTCAGGTCCAAGGTAGTTTTAGTCATAGTCCTTTAACTAATATTCCTTTAAGCTTTAATTCTGTTTCAGCCGACGAAATGAACACTGCAAATTTGGAAAGCTTTCTCTCAGACCTTTCCCCCCAACATCCTTTTTTTTTCTTTTCTTCCCAATGTGATATCCGCTGCTTACTTTGGTAAACTCCATGAATTACTTCCGACATGGTTCCATATCCATGGGCTACATTAAACATGTCTCACAGGGACTTGTACTTTTTAAGAAGCCTATTTCTTACGTTGCTTCCTTCCTGTGACATAATTTACACGGTCCATCATTCCTTCAGTTCATATTTTGTTCCTCTAAATCAGAGCTGGTTCTTGAAAGCCATGTGGGGTGTTACTGCTGTGGTCCCTAAATGCATCACTGCGCAAAAGGAGAGTGACACTACTTTGTCATAGTAACATTTAAAACAAAATGTATAAAAATGTAACCTTGTTTCTTTATCATAATGACATTTATAATTGTGTCTATACGTCATTTTGCCTAATATCCCAAAGAGGAGCAAAAATAAAATACAAAAATGTTGGATAGGAAAAATCCAAAATAAAAGAAATTTAACAGCTGTTCCCTGTAACAAACGGTGCTGTTTTTTCTATATCCAAATCTTCATAAAGTGCAGTTGGAGAGAAGAATCTTAAGTCCCATTACCATGCGATACAGAAAACCCAGGCTTGTTAAATACTGTGTAACAGAGCTTCCTGTACTCCAACTGGGTACCTCCATTATCAGCACTCTCTAGAATTGCTCAGATGTCCAGAGTACTCTTAATCAAGTATCCAGTGACTGCAAAGGCTTGGTGTAGATGCAGCACACAATGTGTTTAAGGCGCAAACTGATTTTATATTGGGTTTGTAGCTGAATATATGCCCACATGGTATACCGAGGAACAGGAGAATAAGTGGGACAATACACACAGGGGATGGACAGCCCATCAAAAGTAAAACGCATGTCAGCATTAAGATACTGAATAGCCTTCCTCCTCCCCCACACACAATCCTGGTCGAACAGACATAAGAAGAGTTCCTTCCTTTAGACAGGGAGGAGAAAGTCATAGTTCCCAAACTGGCCTCAGCCCTGGAACTGGTAGAAGCCAGTAGAGATCTGGTTTAATCTGGCTCTGGGGCTAGATGGGAGCACAATTAAACATTTAGGACAATAGAACAATACAGAATAGATCGGGGAGACCTGATATACAAGGTGCCGCTCTACAATGATCACATTGGGGAATGGACAAAGAGAACACGTACAACATGGTGGCTGAAAAACGACAGGGCTGGGGATAATATAAAATGCCAGACCCTCCCATAGTCTCACTCTGTCCAATAGCTTCTCTAGTCCATGTGCCCCAAGTGACTACAGTCAAATCCTTTTTGCTCTAAAGAGCTTGGTAATAACATACATCGAAACCAGAGATCTATGTGTAACTCTCCCAGGCTTGATTTTTTTTTCCACTTCAGTCCAACATTAACGCATGTTGATATAGTCCAAATACTAAATTTTCTGAAAAACCTGTCTCAAATTGAGGAACAATGAGCTGCTTTCCAATAAGCACGAATGTTTACTGGATAGAAATGCCCAAACAGGATAATTATCTGCATTAAGGCTTTATCCATCAAGGTTTTTCAGGGTTGCATGATGTAGTCAGACTGACAACATGAAAAACCACCAGTTCCAAATCTATCACCTGGTCTTCAACTGAACTTGAAAAATCCAGGGGCCATGTAGCCACTGGTTCCTAAATTTCTGGATTAATCCACCCAAATCTTTTTCGCTTTCTGCCCGGTTCCTAGATTTAATCCTAGCTTTAAATCCTGGCCTATGTTTTATTTTTTTACTGTTGTTGGGCTGTGCATGTGTACAGAGAAGGCTTTTTTGACAGGTAGTTGTCCCATGTAATGTCTGGCAACCACTGGAAACGGTATGAAACCTCCACCTATTTGAAAGCTGTTAACCCAGCAAATTACTCCTATTGGCTAGCATATCACCTTGCCAAATGAGGCTCTGGTCCTGGCTCTCAATCTCTAGGGTGGATCAGCTCTGGGTCCAGCATGAATAAAGCGGTCACTTCTAGCTACTTTCGTGGACCAGCATGACTTGGCAGAATGTCAATAGGAGGTCAGGTCTCCAATTACCAGTCCCCTGGTTTTCAATTTGACAAGAAGTGAGGCACAATTGCACGCATCTCACCTGATAGACACTAAGGGACCGCTCCAAACCATGTTTTGCTGCCCAATAGGTGATATTTTCTAAAGTCTGGCATATTTTCCCATTGAAATAATTAGCGCTGGCGCTTCAGAGTTGGTCGGCTAGGCAGTTACATTGTATCCAATAGTCCAAGCTCCTGGTCTTTAGACCAACTCAATTGGAAAGCTTCACATCCATGGTTTACATCACTGTTCCCCAACCCTTGTCCTCAGGTCCCCTGAACAGGCCAGATTTTGCAGATCACCTTGGGAAAATGCAGACTGCAATCACTGACCAGCAACCTGCGCTGTGCTTAAGGTATCTTGCAAACCTGGCCTGGTAGGGGAACCTGAGGAGCAGGGTTGGGAACCACTGATAAACACCAAAATATTGTGGGTTCTATTCCATAGTTGGTGCTAACTTTACCAGAGCGCTTACAAATTTACCAGAGCCATTATGGTCTTTGGAGTGTTAAGTTAGCACCAACTTTTGGAATATTGCCCCATGTGTCTATTTTACTTTCATGCACCAGAGGGGGGGGGGGTCTGTGTTGTAATGCCTATTTTCATCTCTAGTATTTTGTTGTGTAGATGATGAAATAAGATGTTACAGATACCTTAATACATAATAAACATAATATCCAGGTGTAGTATTTGCAAAAAAAAAAAAAACACCAACTAATACAAGACATCCATGTACTTGGTCCAGGTAAGGAAGTCTGACCTGTAATAGACTGCTAGATCTTGAGACAAATTCTGAATTGATACCAAACCTGTCAGAATGCCAGGACCAAACCTGAACATACACCGTCAAAACCTGCCAACAGGCCAGGTTTGCAGGATATGTGAAACATAGCTCTGGTCATCTGATTTGCTGCTCCTTGATTGCAGGATTCAGTCTGCATTTCCCCAAGAGAATCCTTAACCTCTTCACTACTTAAATAGAGTTAACTCAATTATATTGAAAAACAATCATTCGTACAACAAAACACCGTTTTTATATCTTTTTAAGCAATTTTAGTGTACCCCTAGTGGAGAAATGTAATTCTTTGTTTTATCTCTCTCCAGTCAAAACTAGCTGCAAGCAGCAGCCACAAACCTCACGCTAACAAGAAGTTCATCAAACTTTACTGCTGCAATACAGCAGCCAGGGAGAGGGCAAAATACAGGGAGAGCTGTGGGGTCACTCACTGTTGTACAGGGATAAGATTCAGGGGTTATAATGACTGAAAATCCCTGTACGGTACAGATAAAATGTGTTGCTGTAATTGCCATACACAGGCATTATGCAGCACATACAGAAACAAGGTGTTGCTGTAATTGCTATACACAGGCATTATGCAGCACATACAGATACAAGGTGTTGCTGTAATTGCCATACACAGGCATTATGCAGCACATACAGATACAAGGTGTTACTGTAATTGCTATACACAGGCATTATGCAGCACATACAGATACAAGGTGTTGCTGTAATTGCCATACACAGACATTATGCAGCACATACAGATACAAGGTGTTGCTGTAATTGCCATACACAGGCATTATGCAGCACATACAGATACAAGGTGTTGCTGTAATTGCCATACACAGGCATTATGCAGCACATACAGATATTGCATTGCAATAATCTCATGATCACTACAAATCCACGTAAACAGCAGATCTGAACCTTTTATTATCTGTCTGCATCACATATGCTGCATCCGACACAAAGGTCATTTCTGCCTATATGTCGATAATCCAGACCCTGTGTGACATTTTTGGAATTAAAGGTTCTGAACTGTAAATGATGTCCCTTACACAGCGTTTCTGTGAAGGATAAATGAATGCATGAAAAATTAAAGGTCAACTTTATATTTATTTTTTAACTATCGCAGAACAAGAATTTCTGTTCAAACTAACGTTTACCCTGTATGTAATCGTTAACTTTGCATCCTATGGTTCAAATAAATGTTCCTATCACTTTTACATTCTATGCAAACAGTGCTTGGCATTGATTGGGTTAAGGAAATGGCACTGCACACCGATGATTAAATGCTTTATATCCATGAATTTGATGTGTTCGCTTACTATATCCAGTTGTAATATATTGTTTATTGTGCATTTTCTGGTATTTCTTGCTGTTGTGATCAGTTTCTGGTGTCAGTGGCTTCTTTTCGTTATTATTTCCTTACTTTGCAATTTATATTGCTTAATTTGTTTAAAATGCAGAGCTGGGGCCGTACATTTTTGTAAACAGGCAGGTCATAGCAATTTCTTTTAATCCTGTTATTTTTTATTATTTTCATCAATTAATACCTGAAATAACTTTTTATGTAAATACAAAGTTTAAAGTATTAATATTTTGTGTATTGTTTATTTACAGATGCACCTGAAGCTTCACTAGACCAAGCATCTCATTCTGAATCCCACCAAGGTCCTCCTACAGAACCCCACCCAGGTCCTGCTACTAGCCAACACCAAGGTGCTCCATCTGTCCTACAACTGGATACATCAAGTCCACACCAAGGGCCCTCCTCTGGCTCAACCTATGAGCCACCAGGAACTCATCATGCTCCACCTACAGGACCCCACCAAGGTCCACCCACTGGCCCGCACCAGGGTCTGCCCTCTGGCCCGCACCAGGGTCTGCCCTCTGGCCCGCACCAGGGTCTGCCCTCTGGCCCGCACCAGGGTCTGCCCTCTGGCCCGCACCAGGGTCTGCCCTCTGGCCCGCACCAGGGTATGCCCTCTGGACCGCACCAAGGTCCGCCCTCAGGCCCACACCAAGGTCCGCCCTCTGGCCCGCACCAAGGCCCGCACCAAGGTCCGCCCTCTGGCCCGCACCAAGGTCCGCCCTCTGGCCCGCACCAAGGTCCGCTCTCTGGCCCGCACCAAGGTCCGCCCTCTGGCCCGCACCAAGGTCCGCCCTCTGGCCCGCACCAAGGTCCACCCTCGGGCCCTCACCAGGGACCGCCGGCTGGCCTCCACCAGGGTCCACCCGCAGGTCCTCACCAGGGTCCATTCTCTGGTCACCACCAGGGACCCCCATCTGGTCACCACCAGGGACCCCCATCTGGCCACCACCAGGGACCGCCCTCCGGTCACCACCAGGGACCCCCATCTGGCCACCACCAGGGTCCTCCCTCCGGTCCCTACCAGGGTCCCTCTGGTCCCAACCAAGGTCCACCAGCAGGGCCCCATCATGGCTCACACCATGGACCGCCACATGGCTCACGCTATGGCCCTCCATCAGGAGCACATTATGAGCCTCCTGGTCCACATCAAGGGCCTCCTTCTGGACCACATCATGGTCCTCCTGGACCTGGATTAGGCCCATCAACTGGTCTTTTGGGTGCAAGACCTGGATTAATACCACTGCAAAGGCCTCCTGGAGTTCCCACTCCCCACATGCAAAGATATCCATCAATGAGTCATAGACAAATGCCTCCTCATATGCATAGAGGCCCTCCTGGACATGGCATCAGGGGTCCTTTTCCCTCTCAAGGTCATTTTCCAAGACAAGGAGGACCAAGAGGGCAAGGTCCAGAAGATTGGGAAGGTAGACCATTTAGAAATGAAAGACAGGGATTCAATCCTGAACGAGAGCGATATGGAAGGAGGCCGTTTGGGAATCCGAACGAGGATGAGAGAGAATATTTCGATAATCGGTTTGAAGAGCCCGAGCATGAACGGCAAAGCAACCGTGGTAGGAGGAATTGGGGAAGAGGAAGTCCCGATCATGAAAGATATAGAGAGCACGAGGAGAGAAACAGATGGTCAATGGGCCGAGAGGGAGAACGAGAGCCATACAGAGGAATGGCGGAAATGAGGGAGATGAATCCCAATCCTGGCATGGGCATGCATTTCGACGAGCAAGAGCCAGACGATATCGAAAATGCTGAGAATATGATAAAATTTGACAAGGGTCAAGAAGAACCAAATGAGAATAAACCTGCCGAAGAGGTACCCGCTAAGGCTTCAGAAAAAAGCGAGACCGATTCGGCGTCTAAAGCAGAATCCCCACACTAAGACTCCACGTTATTATCAAAGATGACCATGTTTTATGTGTAGAGCTTGAGCCATGTACAATATGCTGTAAAATATTTGCTTTTGCGTAATCGACAACCCTTTAAAAGTTACTGGAGATTTGTAAACAATTGGTTTGTTTTATTTAAAACGGATACATAACCTCTCCAAAAAAAAATTCAAATAATAAACTTTTAGGGGGGAAAGTGGCCGTTCTTTGCTGTATTTTTTTTTTTTAAGGGTCAGCTTTGAAAGATTTTTTTTTGTTCTTCTCTTTATCTCTTTCTTCTTTTAGAGGAGAAACACAAACATCCGTACGGCTCGTCTAAACGTTAGAAATACGTTTTTAATAAACTCTATTTTCGTAACAAGCATTTGTGTGAAATTATTCCTGTTCAGGCATCAATAAATCGGACACTTTAACCCTTTCCCACCAAATTCTTCAAACCATTAACGGTGGGATTATTATTTTTTATTAATATTTTGGATCAGTTGTGTCCGTTACATTTTTAATGTGTTTTTCACAGCTGAAATGGTCAAATATTTACTGGTGGCTTTTTTTTTTAGGTTTTTATTGCCATCTTGCCACACTTTATCATCGGTCATTTTTATTTTAAGGAACTGATTAAACTACAGTGAGTCCCTCCATCATTGGACGAATGATTTCAAAGGGCTATTGATGGATGGTTATATAAAGCATCTGTAATATTGTTTATCATGCATGCTGTCTGTCATGTGTTTGGGCTGTTTCATTATTTTTTGTTTTGTAATCACTTCGACAGTAAGATTTTTTTATTTAATCCTCCCTTTACGCAATGTTTTGAATTATTTTCTGCCACTTGTAACATTTCCCCAAACTGTTCAATATTCAATATTTTTTTTTGTTTGTTCCCCCACCTCCCAGTGTATCCGGAGTATATGAAAAAAATATATCTATATAAAGTATATAATATATAAAGATTGGCCAAAGAAAAAAAAAAATGAAGAGTTTCATTAAATCAGTGTTTCACAAACCTGTCCTCAGGTCCCCCTAACAGGACAGGTTTTAAGGATCACCTTGGGGAAATGCAGACTGAATCCTGCAATCACTGAGCAGCAAATCATATCACCTGTGCTGTGCTTCACATATCCTGCAAACCTGGCAAGGTGGAGGGTCCTGAGGACAGGTTTGGGAAACACTGCATTAAATGCTCTTTAAGTAATGTTAAAAAAGCATTGTCGATGCTACCTTAAAGCAACACTCTAGGCTAAAAATCCCCCCCTTTTTTTTACATTAAAATATACCTATTCCCTACCTAGTTATTCAATATATATATATATATATTTTTTTTTTTAATGTAATACTTACTCTAAAAACCACTTGTTTCCAACGCCATCTTTTTTTTTACTATTATACTCCCCTCCCTCCTCTTCCGCTCCCGTCCTGTTAGAGCTTGAACTTGGCTAATGGTTTACGTGAGAAGTGCGCATGCGCGCCTCTCACGTAAGCCAGCCAATCAGCAGGCTTCCTCTTCTTTGATTAGTGTTACGCGCAAGAGGATGCGCGCAACACTAATCAGCCGCTGCCACCAGCTACTGCGGCGAGTTGGAGACGTCATCGCGCTGAAAGCGCGATGACGTCTCCTACTCGGCAGAAGCGGGAAATATGAATCCCGCTCTGCTGACTGACAGCTGGGAGGGCGGAGAAAAGTCCTCCGCGACTCTCAGCTGTTTCAGCCGATCGGAGGGAGGGGGGAAAGACCAGGGCATACTCAGGGCATCATGACCACCTAAAAAAGCTTAGGTGGTCATGTTGCCTAGAGTATCCCTTTAATTAACTATTTAACCCATTGATGGTAAAGTTGTTTATATTTTCAAGATGGTTGCAGAGATCCATGAAGCCCTTTGATCTCATAATTATTACACATTACATATGCTTTTTCTCTGAATTTGTGGGTCAGATAATCCGATGTCATCAAGACCTACATCAACGCTACCCATCACACCAATGGTTTCCAACCCTGAGCTCAGGTCCCCCTAACAGGCCAGGTTTGCAGGATATGTGAAGCACAGCACAGGTGATATGATTTGCTGCTCAGTGATTGCAGGATTCAGTCTGCATTTCCTAAGGTAACCCTTAAAACCTGGTCTGTTAGGGCGACCTGAGGAGTGAGGACAGGGTTTTAAACCACTGTTGTACACACCCATACCGATTTTTATTTATTTTTATTTTTTTCCCCATGTGTTTTAGGCCAAAGAACATTATTTCAGGTCATTTTGAAAATCGTGTTAAGCCACAAAATGTCAAGGCTGTTTTTTTGTTTGTGTTTGTGTTTTTTTTTGTATGTGTGACAGAGGGGTTTTTTTTAATCTACAGTTGAAGACTTGACTTGAATAACCTGATGTCTACCAAGTCAAAAAATCTGTGAATTCTAGGTTACAAAGGCCTCTTTTTGTTCATCAGCTTTCCAAAAACCATAAAAATTGTTGATTGAAATAAAATGATTGTCACCGGGCGACACTCGGTCATTGAGTTTGTATAGAAACATCGAAACCATTGAATGTGAAAAAATTAAAGCCGGTTTTAACAAAAACAATGGCCAACTGTTTTTGACAAGGTAATACAGGGGGCTTTTATTGCAATTGTTATGAACGCAAACTATGAGATTAACCCCTTGTTTCGTTTTGGCATTAAATCTAACATTAATTATTCAATTAATATGCAATAATTAAGGCCCTTAGTTGCAACAATAATATTATACTTTTGGGTATTATGGTCGAATATATGTAAGAAAAACACACAGAAAACGGTGCAATATGAATTGGCAATTTATATTAACAGTTTATAACATATTTTACAATAACTAACAAAATAGCACATTGACAAACATGGCAGTCATATCACACACCGTACAGTAGAGCTGGACATTCGTTTCGGAAAAATTCAGAACGAAATTTGATAATTCGTGTTCGGAAATACTTCTGAATAACAAATCGATACGAAAGGATATGATACGAAACTAAACGAAATGGTATATAACAAATTTATTTCGTTTTACACTGTGTCATCATCATAAAAGAAAAATTTGAATAATTGATATCAACTATCGAATTTGAAATGAACTATCAAATTGATATCAACTATCGAATTCGATATAATACGAATCCGATACGATAGAAATTGAAATGAACTATCAACTATCCGATTCGATACGATACGATACAAATCAATCTGAAATTAAACAAAATACGAAACAAAATTAGTTACGAACTTCCGAAAACAAAATTATTTAAAAATTTCAGCCATGCACATCCCAACCGTTCAGTAAACAAAACAATACAGAAGTGAAAACAAGATGCAGATCAATTTACAAGGCCCCCAGCTTTTTGGCTGGGGGCTGAGAGCTTCTCATGGTCAGCATCTCATGGTACACACAGCGAAAAAGACACCTAAAATGTTTTGATTCAGACCCATTTATTCCCAGTGGGAGTCACCAATAGGAGGTAAACCTCTCTAAAGTAGGCTGGCTTAATGACATCACCGCTAGCCACACAGGGCAAAAAGCCTGATGATAATTTATGACACAAATCATTCCTGATCACTACTAGTGATGAGCCGAACACCCCTGTGTTCAGTTCGTATTCGAACGGCTGAAATGATCGAATACGAACTCTAACACCATGTTAGTCAATGGGGGCCGAACACGCAAAATGTGTTCACAGTTCTCCTAAATGTACCGGCGGCTGCTGGGACATTTAGGAGACCTGTGGCTGCGGCCCCCGTAACTCACCTGTCGTGCAGCTGTCCCGGCCTCCTGTTCCCTGGTCTGTCAGCTCCTCCGGTCCGTCTGGCCGTGGCTCCTCTCTGCCCCACGTCTTCATGCTGAATGATCAGGTCAGGTGCAGGACTTTGCCCAATCAGAGCTCAGCATGAAGATGAGGCGTGGGTCAGAGCTTTAACCAAGCTCTGATTAGTTAAAGTCGGTGCAAGACTTTGGACTGATTGGGCAAAGTCCTCCACCTGACCTGGACTTTGCCCAATCAGGGCTCTAATTCAATATTGAGCCCTGATTGGGCAAAGTCCAGGTCAGGTGCAGCACTTTGCCCATTCAGCATGAAGACGTGGGGCAGAGAGGAGCCGCGGCCAGACGGACCGGAGGAGCTGACGAACCGGGAAACAGGAGGCCGGGACAGCTGCAGGACAGGTGAGTTACAGGGGCCGCAGCCACAGGTCTCCTAAATGTACCGGCAGCTGCCGGTACATTTAGGAGACCTGTGGATGCATTTTTTATTATGGAATGTCCGCGTTCGAACAAACCGCAAACATCCGATAATGTTCGGCGTTTGCTGAACACCCAAACGGCCTATGTTCGATTCGAACTCACGTTCGAATCGAACCGAACGCCCAACCCTAATCACTACACCCCTTCACTACCAAGTGATTTTCCAACAACAACAAAAAAAACATTTGTCAGGAACCAGTGTTTTTGGAAAATCATTTTTTCCATTATACAGTAAGAAATATTTGGGCATTTTCCCAGTGTATTAGTTACTGTAATAACCTATTTGGTAGCCAAATGTCGCCATCTGCTGGCCAAATGGAGTTACTACATTGGCAAGTACAGCTGTTGTCTCCATTAGACGCTTTCCTAGCAGATTTTAAACCATTTTAGTATCTCGGGCTAAAACGTTAGGGAGCTCCATGTTCTGGAGCTCAAAAGCAAAGAAAATTGAATTTAGTTTTTTTTCTGCGCAGCTGCAGATTGAGATTACTTAATTTCTGGCACCCGATGATGCCTTTTTGAAGATCTGAGTTGTCTCGATGTCAGGAAGGAAGGGGTTAATTAGTTACAAAGAAAACTGCTTATTGGTTTGGTGCTCACACATTTTTATTTCAAAATGGTCATTCGGAAAAACATTCATAAAAATAATGCGCAGATATCGATTTTAAAAAAAAAATAATAATTAAACTTACCATAATGTTAAAACCTGGGTCAGACGGCGGCAAATAAATCCGACAACAGAACATGGCGGAGTCTGACATGTAAAAGAATGGTCAGCCGCATCAGCCTTCGTATAAAAATGTGCTTTTTTTAGGAGGACATATGCAGGGGACGGTCTAGAGAACGAAGAGCCGAAAGCCCATGTGCACAGATAATATCTTAATTTTTTTTCAAAACTAAAATTAAGAATATCTTTGAATTTACAGGTCTATTCACTAAAAGGTGAAAACCAGGAGAACTGGCAGGAGAAGAGCACAATCTAGATCAAATAGCCGATTTGGAAAGTGAGATAAATGAGAGAATTTTTCTGGTTTGGCTATTTTGACCTAAATTTTTCTCTTCTCCACTCATTCTCCTGAGTTTCACCTTTCTTTGAATAGACCTGTATGTGTTTAATATGTAACTGTGCTTAGAGGGATCAAAACATAGACAGGGTTATTCAAAAAGAGAATCAAAGTCACCGCACGTTTGGTGACTTTTCATTCTCTTCAATTCGGTGCGATTCGGCGATCCCATTTCGGCGACCCTGCGGTGTATTCAGCAAGCACCACAGGGCCGTCGTAGTGCAGGGAAAAGCTGCCGCAAACCTGACGAACACTCACTGCAAAACCCGGCGAAGGCACACCAAAACCCGCAAAAACATCAGGGTTAATCTTGCCGAACACCCCGGAGAAACCCGAGCAGGAGCCGATTACAGCGCAGAGCAGCCGCCGGAAAAACCCGACACCGCAGACGAATGGAGTGAGGAAAAAAAAGTAAGTTTGAATAGTGAAACGCTGTTTCCAAAGGAACTACTGAATGAAAATGTCTGAAATTTACATATAAGAGTCAATGAATGATAATAAAGAGGGCTGTTACAGAAAAAAAAAGGAAAAAAAATTTTGCAATAAAATGCCTGAAAGATCCTAAAAAAATCAAAAAATAAAGAGACTTTTTACTGCACAATTTTATAATAAACGGTTTATTAGATATTAGATTAAAACGGGAATATTTTTAACATTGAAGCCTATGGGATTCTCCTGAATAAACCTGTCAAATAAAACCACCAAATGGCAGGGCAATTCGGCAACTTTTCTCAGCTAGTGTTTGTTCTCTGAATAGCTGAAGCATTGCTTCTCTGGGGATTCACTGCCCTCGAACAGGCACCGTATGTGCAGGCAATTCGCCAGCATTTGGCGAACTGCCTTCTCTCTGAATAGCCGAATGGCCAGGAAAGTTAACCGAACGCTGAATTTCACTGTTCGGTTACCTTTCGGCCACAACTTGGATCTCTTTGAATAACCCTGAAAGTATTATTCAGAGAGAGGTGAAAACCTGGAGAATGGCAAATTCTAGGTCAAAATAGCCAAACCAGAAAAATTCTCCCATTTTGACCTAGAATTTTCCATTCTCCAGCCATTCTCCAGGTTTTCTCCTCTCTCTGAATAACCCTGTATATTTTGGATGCTTTAGGTATCCTAATATAAAGTGTTCATTAATGGAAGGATTAAAGAGCGGTCTGGAAGGAGATGATGGATGTGTATCGCAAGCTGTGCAAAAGTGCTCGCCTGGATCCTGATTTAGTTTATTTTCTTGGATCACTAATAATCCTGAGAGCTGGGAAGGAGATAGACTTGCAATTAGCAAGGTCAAGCTTTGAGTAAAGCCAAAGCCCTGCATTCATCGCCATAGCGGTGTGGTTGTCACCATGTGTGCCAGGCTTTATGAAGGTCACGACACCCTGCTCAGTCAGTATAACCAATCAACCTGGGCTAGATGAGTCTAATAACCAGTCAACCTGCTAAACGCATCTCCCAAAAACCAACCTGCCAATCGAGTCTACTAATAACCAATCAACTAGATAAACATGTCACCCCATAACCAATCAATGGGCCAGATAAGTCTCCCAATAATGAATCAACCTGGGCTAGACGAGCCTACTGATAACAAATCAACTGGCCAGATGCATCTCCCAATAACAATCAACCACCCAGACAAGACTCCCAATAACCAACTGGATAGATGGGTTTCCCAAATTCTAAGAGTTGCTAAAAGGCCTATTGCCTGGTAGTTAGTGTCCGCTCCCATTATGGCTGTTTTGTCCGGCCCCTCTCGGCACAGTAGTCCTACGGTGTGGTTATCAGTGGTAACCAAGTGGGTAGAATTCACATTTCCACTGAATGTCAAGTCAAAAGCAACACTTCCATGGCGGCTAAACAAAAAAGCTGACCTATTCTTTCCAGTTTTCCTTCTATAGGTCACCAGTTTCAAGCTGCCCACTTGAATGAAGCTTAGCAAACTAATCTTCTCTTTGCAAACGGCCAACCGGTCACTCTGTTAGCAACGTTACAGTCCGTGAACGGCAACGGTGTTAGGATTCCCAGAATGTCCTTGTGACTACCCAAAATTTCACTAGGCAAATGTACGTTTGCTGGTATAGCCATGCGGCACAAACACAGCTTTGCTTATCGGTTAATAGATCCCTATATAGGCTATAAGGATCAGCCAATGCTTACTCTTAACTCAGAGGAAAAAGGGAAACCATAGAAAGCATTTCCATTGCAGTTTCTTCAGTCAGTTTGTAGCTCTTAATCATGCAGCAAGCTCCAGCTCCTTTACAACCTGCTTAGGCTGGCGGCACACGAGCAGAGGAAGGAACGTCCGTAAAAGTGGACGTTCCTTTCACTCTCTGCGCTCAGCGTACAAAGCGCGATCCTCCTATGGAGAATCGCGCTTTGTATCCTTTCAGCGTCCGTTTAGCTTTTTGACGGGGAGGGCTTTTTCACGTCCGGTTGGTGGCCTTCCCCGTCAAAAACCCACGGACGCAGGGAAGTGCGGGCGCACACGAGCCGTAAATACGCTCGTGTGCCGGGGGCCTTAAGGGCGATTCCATTTTTCGTAGCAGAGCAGCACCCTGAGCACACTGAATTAAGCAAATCCGGATACACAAGAGAAGAATAAACCCGGGACTCCATGTGACAACATATCAAAAAGGCTTTAATGATCACATAAACATATTGCAACACATACTAGTCATAGACATGACACTTATTTCATGGTTTACTGGTGTCTTCATTGAATTCATTGACACAAGCATAAAAGGCTGGTTGTCCTCTGGGTCTGTAGACGTACGACTAATCCCACAACACAGGAGATTCAACCCTCGTCCATTGCCTCCGACTTCCATCTGACAACTTTGAAAGACTTTCAGGGTTATCCAAAGAGATTGGAAAAGTCAGCACACGTTCGGTGACTTTTCGTTCTCTTCAATTCGGTTCCTTTTGCCGATTGCATTTCGGTGACCCTGCGGTGTATTCAGCAAGCACCACAGGGTCCCCGAATTGCAGGGAAAAGCTGCCGCAAACCCGACGAAAACTAACCGAATGCACGCTGAAAACAAGCAAAAACATCTGGATTAACCTTCGAAAAACCCGAGCAGGAGCCGAACACACGCAGCGAAGCAGCCGAACAGGAGCCGATCACACAGAGCCGAAGCAGCTGAGACGCAGAGGAGGCAGTGAATAAATTAGCAAAACCATTTGTATGAATCTGTGAAAATGAAACGCTGTTTGCAAAGAAACTACTGAGCGAAAATGTCTGAAATTTACACAGGAGGTCCAGGGAATGATAATAAAAAGGGCTGTTACAGAAAAAATAAGTAAACTGAAATTTTTTTTTAAAAAAATTGGACTTTTAAAAAAAAATAAAAAATTTAGAAAAATGCTTAAAGAGACTTTTTGCTGCAGAATTTTATAATGAATGGTTTATTAGATATTGAATTAAAACGGGAATATTTTTAACATTGAAGTCTATGGGATTCTCCTGAATTAACTTGCCGAATTAAACCACCGAATGGCAGGACATTAGGGGAACCTTTCACTGCTGGTTTGTGTTCTCTGAATAGCCGAAGCAGAGCTTTTTTATGGGGATTTCACTGCCCTCGAACAGGCACCGAACAGGCACCGTATGTGCAGGCAATTCGCCAGGATTTGGTGAATTGCCTGCTCTCTGGATAGCCGAATGGCCAGGAAAGGTAACCGAACGCTGATTTTCAGCGTTCGGTTACCTTTCTCAAGCAATTCGGATCTCTTTGGATAACCCTGTATGTCAGACTAGCGACCTCTCCAATTCGCTTGGGATTTGTTCATGGGCTGACTGGCAACTTTTGTTCCAGGGGGCAAGTACAACCCAGAGGTCCGTAGGGAATCAACTCGGGCCCTTGTTTATATGAAAACAAACACGGGAAGCAAATTTAGTAATAAATAACAGTGGGCCCATCCCATTATTGTTTTACAACCCCACAGCAGGCAGGCCCCTCATTTATTGTCCTCACAGCAGGCAGGCCCCTCATTTATTGTCCTCACAGCAGGCAGGCCCCTCAATTTATTGTCCCCCATACAGCAGGCAGGCCCCTCAATTTATTGTCCCCAAACAGCAGGCAGATCCCTCAATTTATTGTCCCCATACAGCAGGCAGGCCCCTCAATTTATTGTCCCCATACAGCAGGCAGGCCCCTCAATTTATTGTCCCCATACAGCAGGCAGGCCCCTCAATTTATTGTCCCCAAACAGCAGGCAGGCCCCTTAATTTATTGTCCCCCATACAGCAGGCAGGTCCCTCAATTTATTGTCCCCAAACAGCAGGCAGGCTCCTCAATTTATTGTCCCCCATACAGCAGGTAGGCCCCTCAATTTAGTGTCCCCGTAGAGCAGGCAGGCCCCTCAATTTATTGTCCCCAAACAGCAGGCAGGCTCCTCAATTTATTGTCCCCCATACAGCAGGCAGGCCCCTCAATTTATTGTCCCCGTAGAGCAGGCAGGCCCCTCAATTTATTGTCCCCACACAGCAGGCAGGCTCCTCAATTTATTGTCCCCCATACAGCAGGCAGACCCCTCAAATTATTGTCCCCGTAGAGCAGGCAGGCTCCTCAATTTATTGTCCCTATACAGCAGGCAGGCCCCTCAATTTATTGTCCATATACAGCAGGCAAGCCCCTCAATTTATTGTCCCCATACAGCAGGCAGGCTCCTCAATTTATTGTCCATATACAGCAGGCAAGCCCCTCAATTTATTGTCCCCCATACAGCAGGCAGGCCCCTCAATTTATTGTCCCCGTAGAGCAGGCAGGCTCCTCAATTTATTGTCCCCATACAGCAGGCAGGCTCCTCAATTTATTGTCCCCATACAGCAGGCAGGCTCCTCAATTTATTGTCCCCATACAGCAGGCAGGCCCCTCAATTTATTGTCCCCATACAGCAGGCAGGTCCCTCAATTTATTGTCCCCCAAACAGCAGGCAGGCCCCTCAATTTATTGTCCCCACAGCAGCAGGCCCCTCAATTATTGTCCCCGTAGAGCAGGCAGGCCCCTCAATTTATTGTCCCCATACAGCAGGCAGGCTCCTCAATTTATTGTCCCCATACAGCAGGCAGGCCCCTCAATTTATTGTCCCCATACAGCAGGCAGGTCCCTCAATTTATTGTCCCCCAAACAGCAGGCAGGCCCCTCAATTTATTGTCCCCACAGCAGGCAGGCCCCTCAATTTATTGTCCCCGTAGAGCAGGCAGGCCCCTCAATTTATTGTCCCCATACAGCAGGCAGGCTCCTCAATTTATTGTCCCCGTAGAGCAGGCAGGCAATTTATTGTCCCCATACAGTAGGCAGGTCCCTCAATTTATTGTCCCCACAGCAGGCAGGCCCCTCAATTTATTGTCCCCATACAGCAGGCAGGCCCCTCAATTTATTGTCCCCGTAGAGCAGGCAGGCAATTTATTGTCCCCATACAGTAGGCAGGTCCCTCAATTTATTGTCCCCACAGCAGGCAGGCCCCTCAATTTATTGTCCCCATACAGCAGGCAGGTCCCTCAATTTATTGTCCCCACAGCAGGCAGGCCCCTCAATTTATTGTCCCCATACAACAGGCAGGCTCCTCAATTTATTGTCCCCATACAGCAGGCAGGTCCCTCAATTTATTGTCCCCATACAGCAGGCAGGTCCCTCAATTTATTGTCCCCATACAGCAGGCAGGCTCCTCAATTTATTGTCCCCCATACAGCAGGCAGGCCCCTTAATTTATTGTCCCCATACAGCAGGCAGGCCCCTCAATTTATTGTCCCCGTAGAGCAGGCAGGCTCCTCAATTTATTGTCCCCATACAGCAGGCAGGCTCCTCAATTTATTGTCCCCAAACAGCAGGCAGGCCCCTCAACTTATTGTCCCCTATACAGCAGGCAGGCCCCTCAATTTATTGTCCCCATACAGCAGGCAGGCCCCTCAATTTATTGTCCCCAAACAGCAGGCAGGCCCCTCAACTTATTGTCCCCTATACAGCAGGCAGGCCCCTCAATTTATTGTCCCCTATACAGCAGGCAGGCCCCTCAATTTATTGTCTTCTATACAGCAGGCAGGCCCCTCAATTTATTGTCCCCATACAGCAGGCAGGCCCCCCAAATTTATTGTCCGCACAGCAGGCAGGTCCCTCAATTTATTGTCCCCATACAGCAGGCAGGCCCCTCAATTTATTGTCCCCACAGCAGGCAGGCCCCTCAATTTATTGTCCCCGTAGAGCAGGCAGGCTCCTCAATTTATTGTCCCCATACAGCAGGCAGGCCCCTCAATTTATTGTCCCCGTAGAGCAGGCAGGCCCCTCAATTTATTGTCCTCGTAGAGCAGGCAGGCTCCTCAATTTATTGTCCCCGTAGAGCAGGTAGGCTCCTCAATTTATTGTCCCCATACACCAGGTAGGCTCCTCAATTTATTGTCCCCATACAGCAGGCAGGCTCCTCAATTTATTGTCCCCACAGCAGGCAGGCCCCTCAATTTATTGTCCCCATACAGCAGGCAGGCCCCTCAATTTATTGTCCCCAAACAGCAGGCAGCCCCTCAATTTATTGTCCCCTATACAGCAGGCAGGCCCCTCAATTTATTGTCCCCTATACAGCAGGCAGGCCCCTCAATTATTGTCTTCTATACAGCAGGCAGGCCCCTCAATTTATTGTCCCCATACAGCAGGCAGGCCCCCCAAATTTATTGTCCGCACAGCAGGCAGGTCCCTCAATTTATTGTCCCCATACAGCAGGCAGGCCCCTCAATTTATTGTCCCCACAGCAGGCAGGCCCCTCAATTTATTGTCCCCGTAGAGCAGGCAGGCTCCTCAATTTATTGTCCCCATACAGCAGGCAGGCCCCTCAATTTATTGTCCCCGTAGAGCAGGCAGGCCCCTCAATTTATTGTCCTCGTAGAGCAGGCAGGCTCCTCAATTTATTGTCCCCGTAGAGCAGGTAGGCTCCTCAATTTATTGTCCCCCACACAGCAGGTAGGCTCCTCAATTTATTGTCCCCCATACAGCAGGCAGGCTCCTCAATTTATTGTCCCCATACAGCAGGTAGGCTCCTCAATTTATTGTCCCCGTAGAGCAGGTAGGCTCCTCAATTTATTGTCCCCCACACAGCAGGCAGGCCCCTCAATTTATTGTCCCCATACAGAATTTTAATTTCCCGGCTGCCACTTACTAGTTCAGTTACTAGTGATGCAGGGACGTGTAGTCAGGGGTGGCAGGGGACGCAGGGCCTCCCCTGCCATTCCAGTAAATTAATGTGCTCATTGTGTTGCAATGACATGTATGTATAGTTAATCTGTAAATAAATTGTTATTCATTGAAAAAAGTTCTCATACTCACCTCTCACCTCTCCACGCTCCCTCGCTGTGCTTCTCTGTCCTCTGCTTTTTTCCCCTGTACTTTCAGTTTGCCGGCTGCTATGTGTGTGTGTGATTCACTACACACACAGCAGGGGCAGCACTGAGCCAGCATAGTCTACGCAATTTGCGCAGCTGAATGCTACGCTAATTGCGTAGCTCCAGCTGACTGTCACGTCTCGGCCGTGCCCCCTGCTGGTGGTAGCAGGGATTCCTCTTAGTTTTTGTTTTCAGGCTGCAGGCCATCTGTTGGGCTTATTGGTCTGCGGTCACATGACCTGTTCTGCCCTATATGTAGGCCCAGGATTTCGCTTGATCCTTGGACCAGGATAGTCTTTCTTCTACCTAATTCCTGTATGACTTATGATATTCTGTGTATGACCTCTGGCTCTTGTGTTTGGATCTCTCTCCTGTCTGACCCCTTAAGTTATTGTGTTATTCTGTGTATGACCTTCTGGCTTGGATTTTTGGACCTCTCTAGTATTTACCTTGTCTGTTTTAGGTATTCTTGTGTTTGTGTATTATTTAGCTGTTTCACTCAGCAGGCATTTGGCCACGAAGTCTATTTGCTGTTGAGTGGTACTCTGGACCTTATCTGTACTCCCTGGCTGGGAGCATCTGGATCATCAGTCTGCACTATTGTATTGGTATTGAGTGCTGCCCTGCAGCTTGCAAAATTCATTGTCCCTTCAGGAATATTCTGTCTGTTTATAATTTAAGCGGTTTCACTCAGCAGGCATTTGGCCTCTAAGCCAATTTGCTGTTGAGTGGTTCTCAGGGCTCTATCTGTACTTCCTGGCTGGGAGTGTCTGTATCATCTGTCTGTATCTGTTTGTATTTAGTTGTCTTGTGGCTTGCATATTTATTGCCTGTTATACCATATACCTGCCCTAAAGGCTTCAACCTCCGCAGCTTAAAGGCTCCCCATCACACTATAGGGGGCTCACCGGTACACTGACTTCCTGGTTCTACGCTTTTCAGTGCCTCCAGAGGCACGGAGAGCAATTGAAAGCTTGAGCCAATGGGAAAGCTCCATTGGTCTCAAGCAATTCTTTTTTTAAAAAAAAAAATGCCCCCCCATGGGAGGCAGAGCTCCCCATGGATTGATTGACGCAGGACAGTCATGTGACTGTCCTCCTCAGTCATGGGGGGGGGGCAGGCAGAGCTCAGCAGTCAGCATGTGTGTAATAGCACCCTCTATTAGTATTGTAAGTGCATGCTCTTAGAACTAAAAACCTATATGCAAACTTTATTTTAAAGTAAGAGTTGTAGTAGCGCCCTCTATAGTCAATATTGTAAGTGCATGCTCTTAGAACTGTAAAAAAAATGTGAACTTTACTAAATAGTGAAACTCTATTCTCCTATACAACGATAATCAAATGTGTAAATTGCGACTGTGTAACCCTGTGTATATCTGGCTCTGATACTAACCAGTGCCTCACCAGCCGCTGACCTCACCGCACGTCATTTTTTTTTTTTTTTTGAGAAAGGATTTTACCAGGAAGGATACATTGAGATTTCTCTCGTTTTCAAGTGGCGAGTATGTACCGTTAGGTGTCTTACCCAAGGACACTTACTGGAGAGGTTGCTCGCTGGGATCGAGCCCATGACTCCACAGGCTCTCTCCATGCAGAGCAGTAACATTACCTCTACTCCACCCAGCCGGTCATTGTAGTGATGTCACTGAGACCAATCGCTGTAGGAAGAGTTTTTAGGGAGGAAGCGGTGGATCAGATCTGTAGAGACGTGTGCTTTTTCTTTTTCCTTGGGTGCAATCTATGGCCAGGTTTTAAGGATAGATGTCTAAGCAGTAGCATTATGCTGATTGGAAGATGTAACGCGTGGCCAAGCTTTGAACAGCGTCTATGAACAAACTGTGTCCATACATGAATGCCAAGTCAACGGTGACTTACATTGTGGGAGGCTCCTTCCCTTGCAGCCAACAGGACCAGAAGAAATTGACCAGATTGTAGAAGGTGGAGTCAATCCTCAAGGTCACACCAGTCGTTTTTTCCCCCCTGTCTTTTCATCCATTAGGACGTCTGATTGCCGTAAGCAGTTTCCGTCAGTTTTGTAGAACTAACCCCCCCCCCCCCCCCACACACACACACCTTTTTTTTTTTTTTTTGCTTTCGAGATGGAATATGCAAGGTTGCATTAGTCTTGTAGAGTATTACACTTATTTTTGCATGTAGGGTCCAAGCTTAACCTGTGTACAAGAGTCCCACCATAATCACCAGATCTCTATAAAAAAGGAGTCATTTGGTTCTACTAAACCCCATAAACCCTAGAGAATGTCGCCAGAAGCCGAATATGGGCATTAATTTCAGAAAAGGAAAAACACAAAATTATGAAAATCACCAAACACTAAATTACATATATTAACCCTTTCGCTGCTGAGCCTTTTCACACCTCTGTGCTGAGCTCCTTTGTACCGGTTTCACTCATGTTTAAATGCGATTTGAAGCCACATTTTATTATACAACCCAGGCATATTATAATTATGAATCTGACTGAAAGAATATATATCATATGTATATGTCATGTCCTGTCTGAATTTAATAATTTACAGCGTGTAAGTGTTTATTTTTTCACATTAACATGTGAGCGTTTGCGGTTATATTTTCTATGGATTGCGCTCGTTAAAAAATTAGAAACGGGGAATTGTTACTTTTTGGGGAAAATTACGTGTTTTTTTAGCAAACCCCCCCCCCATAGAAAAGATAGTGTAGCAGCATTGTTCACATAATTCAAATTGGAACAATATTGCTGCATTAAAAAAAGTTTACATTTTTTTTTACATTGGAAAGGCCATGCTCTGGCCGTTCCAATAACATTAACCCCTAGCTGTCACGGATCAGGAGATGGGGGGGTTCATTGTAACCCCCTTTCACCATAGGTGGCAGCAAGGGGTTAATTGAGAAACTGGCACCATCGCGCTATGACGCCAGTCATTAGGGTGATATCCCGGAAGCTTGGCTGACATCCAAGATGTCGGCCACCTCCGGGAGGGGACAGCGATACGGCGTACGTTAGCGCCATATCACGCTCCAGCCCCCTAGGTGTTCAAGACAGCTGCCACTTGGAAGGGCAGGCTGTGCCCTTCCAAGCGGTGCCTGCCTTTACCCAACGGCCCGCACGGATGGGGACTGAGGTCTGAAGGACCCCCATAGAAAAACAGGTGTACAGGTGGCTGCCTAAGAGCACAAGACCATGAGGAAGGGGGGGGGGGTGTAAAAAAAATTAATCCCTGGTCACTTGCCTTAATCCAGATTTTTTTAACTGCCCGGTGCTGTGTCCCTGCTGCTGCTCCTCTATGATGCACCCTGTGCCCAGCGAGATGCATTGTATCTGCCAGGTCAGAGAGCAGACTCCCCCGCGGAGCTGGATACGGAAGCCTACCCTCTCTCCTCCTGGTCCCTTCCTCCTTGCTGGTGCCTGACCCCCCTCTGATGATGTCATGAGGGCCTGCCAAAAGAAGTCTACACTGCCACCTTAACCCCCCAGCCTCCCCCAGCAGTTCCAGACAGTGTGTGGTGCATCCTGGAAGGTGAGACAGTGGAAATGTAAGTCCTGGCTGCATTGCTCTGCAGGGACTCAAAAACTGCTGCTTCCAAGTACACTTCAAAACAGCATTTAAAAAATATCAGCTCTGGCAACACCGGTATGTTCACCTGGTCCTGCGGTTACCACCATGTGGGGGTGTTCAAGGTCAAACACCCTCTCATTGGAGTCCAATATTATTCAAACATTACTTGGTGGATAGTGGAGTTTCATTGCTGTGAAGCTCATACACACTCAGCAAAACTGAGTTTCATTGCTGTTGTGCTCACAAATGCTAGATTATCCAGTGTTAAAAAAAACAGCATTACAGACTTTTCTTGCAACAGAGGCACTTAGTTCATTTAAAAGGAACACCGTATTAAAAAAAATATGGTTTCCTTTATAGTGTCTTCCTTTACGTGAACTACAACTATTGTTTATGAGGCCATGAAAATAGTCCGTTTTTCCTCCAGCGTGAGAGTACCCCCACCTATTTTTCCAGAAAGAAAAGTCTGAATATTCTAGAAAGTCTGTGTAATCAGGATAAGTAGACAGTCATATGGTAGCAGCATTTATCAGTAGCCAACAACGGACACTGAGCATGGCCTTCATGAGAGAAATAAAGCCAGTTATGAGCCAAGAAACTGCCGAGGTCTGACTGCGATCCACCTTCCATTTGAAGAAATCATTGCAGAATTTCTGGAGCTGCAGGTCTACAAATATAAGTGGACCCCATCCAGGAAGATCTCCAGCCACCTGAGATACAGGAAACCACAAATCGACAAAAAATGTGGGGTTTTGTTTCCCCTTTTATCTAGGCCGATGCTGCCAGCAGCTCGTGACATGCGCTATGACCAGAATGAAGTCACAAGACAGGTTTGTAGCAGCTTTATATAAAATTATGCTTTTTATTTTGGATGGCTGCACTTGAGACCACAGAAATAATGTCATTTCCAAACCACCTTTTAAACAGATTGTAAGTGAAGTTAAACAGGAAAAACATCATTTTAAACTATTGCAGATAAACTCAACATTCAGGCCACGATCCACAGGGGGCGTTTATATGTAGTGACAGGTTATGGACAGATTCCAATGACTCCACAAGCAAGGCGGCCGCCGGCATTACCAGTCACCAGGCTCTCGTCATTTCCACCTTTTCCCAAATCATCTTCCTTCTCATGGACCTATGGGTGAAAAGATACATTTGTTGAAAGAAACAGGCTGGGCACAAAAAGCCCATGAACAGGTGTCAGGGTGGACACGAGATAAAGCAGAGGGGGGGGGGGTCTTACACTCTGGCCCTCCTGATGTTGAGGGACCATTTAGTGAATTTTGATTGTGAGCATTTTAGCTCCAAGACCCGAGGGGGGGGGGGGGGGAGTGACAAGAGTTTAAGATCCCAATTTAACGGTTGCAAAGCTAGCATTTTCCAAAACATCAGGGATGGCCCAGATTTCTCCCCCCTAATGAACAGCCACACATGACCTCAACTCCTTCCTGAAGGTTAAAAAGAGTACAGGAGGCCCAAGACTGAACCACAAGCCCAGTCCCCCCCCCCCCCGAAAGCCTATCGGAGAATCAATGGCCTTGTGAATAAATGCAGCAGCTTATGTTACCGCTCAATCTGATTAATAGTTAAAAGGGACACTGCTAACCCTGGACACTGTTTTAAAGGATCAGGATGTGAGGAGTGCCCCTTCCCCATATCCGATGTCAGTGGCTGAAGTAGAGGAGTTTCCTGACCCAGTGTCACCTACTATTTTTGAATGTCCTGGCTGCCAGTGAGGTCAGAGTGCAGACAGTGTGCCATTGGCACCCTCTGAGACCTCCTGCTGCAGCGAGTGGCCTGATCAAATCTTAACTTGCAGGGATGACGTCCTTGGCAGTCAGTACTGGCCACCTTCATTGGGTGAGAGCAGACTGATTTGCATATGGAGCATTCATCCCTGTAATGGCACAATCAAGCT
This sequence comes from Leptobrachium leishanense, assembly GCA_009667805.1. Lineage (NCBI taxonomy): Eukaryota > Metazoa > Chordata > Amphibia > Anura > Megophryidae > Leptobrachium > Leptobrachium leishanense. Next base: position 35,013,165 of record CM019064.1, read on the forward strand.
AAAACCTTGAGACCCGAGTTGGCAGCACTGTAGAGCAGGCCACTAGTGCTGTTGCTTGTCCTCAGGACCCTCACAAACCCCACTTTCACTACAAATCTTAACAAGGGCAGCTCTGATCCATCGTTCTGCACAGAAGCTACAGAAACGGCGCAAGTCTATATCGATGTGTGCAACTGGTTCCTACAATATGCAAGGTGTGCGGAAAAGCTTCAGTGACTTGAATCATCCCCCTCATCTCTCTGGCCAGGGTCCTGTGGCAGTCTGGTTTTAAAGACCATGGACATCGTACTGGCATCATTGGGCACAATGTCAGTTTCAGGTGCATCCAGCACTGCTGGGAGGGAGCCTGAAAGGGAGGCCTTTGGACCCCTCTCCCTTCTGAATGGCTAGGAGCCAAAAAAAATAAAAGACTGAGCTTTCCAGCAGTGTCTGTCCTTTGCAGCATGGCCTCTTTAACCCCTTGGGTGCTGGATTGTGATCCTCTCCAGGGAGATGGCTGACATCCAATATGTCAGCCAAGCCTCAAGGCCTCCCCCACCCACTGATGTCACCATATGTGCCATGGCAGCTAGGACCCCCATATCTCCCGATCTGTGGCAGCTAGAGGGTCATGCTTGGCATCATTGATAAACATGACCAGGTATATGGGGGAGGGGGGGTGTAATAAATTAAAAACACTGGGGTTTTAAAAATTTGTGTCTGGGTCGTAATAAAACAGGACTTAAAAAGTCACGTTTAAACCGGAGCAGAAAACTAAAAATGATCACAGGTGAAATGTCAGTGGTGAATGGGTTGAAAAGAAAATGTGTAAAAATTGGACATTTCTAAAGACAGGATAAAATTTTAGAAACTAGTCGGGCCTTTCTGGTGGTTGTAAAGTGTACATAATGTGTGGGTTCCATAAATGAGTAAGGAAAATTTAGAGCTAAACACAAACAGCGCAGAAATGTAAAAACAGCAGTGGGTACTTTCAGATAGGTAACATCGCCTGGTCACTTTGGGTTAAATAACAAAACAGGGTCATCATTTGCCCAGATAAGGACAAAAAAAAAAAAAATTCAGCTGAGTGTCCCTTTAAATGGCCAGGAAGTGCTTCATCTGCTGGGCTGCTCAGATTCACAGCACAAGAACATGAGGTTAAGAGACTTACCACAACACATCGGCCAATAATGTTGTGAGGACCTTGGAGAGAGATCACTTTGTCAGAGAAGGAGATTTTTGCTTCTCCATTTGAGGAGGTTATGTTACCGAGATCTCCAACATGCCTGAGGAGAGAGGAAAGCTCATGAGCAGGACTGAAGAGCAAGACACTTCTAATCATCAAGATTGTCATCGAAGTATTCAGCGTTTCAGGATCGGTTCCATTTCCCCCTGTTCTATACCTTCATCCAAAAGGCTCACCACAACACAGGAAGATTTCCATCCTGGTATTATCCCATGGATTTTCCTTCTGACAGGTCAATGGGAAGATTGTTTTTAAATACCATTCTGCAAATCAAGTGTTGCTTTTAACTGCCAGCGTTGGGGCATTAATTTCCAGATCTTACAAAAACTCATTCTTTTGGAAGATCATTGCACAATCTATGTAACCCTTGAACTGCAGAGCTCCAGGAGGCATGTTAATCTTATGATTATAGGACTGTCCATTGAACATACAAACCGCGGGGATTTAGTTACACTGCATAATCCTAGCATTTATTATTATTGATGTGGCCTGCACTGAGCATTTGGCATTTCACAGCAGTCAAATTGATGGTGAATTGCACTGGATTTCACTAGCACCAAGATGGTCCCATAGAAAACTTGTGTGTATATTCACAGAATGCTGAATTGTGTTTCAGTTGACAGGTCTTTTAGGCTGGCTTTCCACTGACAACGTAGTTGGCAACTACTGGCAATTCCATTGGCCAATCAGGGTTACCCACCAGAAGTATCTGGACGACCCAGATCGGCCGATGGACATGCCATCACAAGAACCTGTTTCTGGTGCTGAAACTCGAGTTTCAGCACCAAGAACAGCAATGAAGGCAGCCGGCTTGCAGAGATAGATATATACACACACAAAACCCAAAGCACAGAGTTCTTTAAAACTTGTAAATTGTAATTTTGACTCTTTAATACAGGGATCTGACACCCAGATGTTGCTGAACTACAACTCCCATGATCCCCTGGACATCTATTGCATCAAAAGATTTCAAAGAATTATAGGCATTAAACATACGGAGGCAGAATGTGAGACTCTTGAACACCTAGAGATCATCAACTGCTTCTATACCAGTGTGTTGGCAAAGTGTCAGCATTTTTACAGGCACACCCTCCTCCCTGGGAAGGAGCAAGCAGGGCACCTCCATAAAGCTTAGGCTCTGGCCGTCCATTTGCAACATCTCATTGAGATTTATCAGACAGAAACGTCCAGATACATGAATAATCTGGTTACAGATTTGCTTTAGAAAAAAGACAGGACCAAGCTGTTTGGGTTCAGGGGTTCAAGATTTAGTTCATGCTGAAGCCGCTAAATGAGGATTTCTGCAATCAGGACGCATCTTTTCACCCACTTTCCCATCCTGGAATATGGCTTTAATGTATCCTAGCCGTGTAATCCCTGTTCACTTACCTCACCGCATCCTCCGGTGCTCCGTGGGTTTTGCCTTCTGGGTTAAAATGTGGACCGGCACTGACACAGCCTATCAGGGGATAAAACATGAGATGGAATCAGTATAACCTGATATTTACACTGAAAACACACCGAGACCAAGCGATCAGTAACGAACTGGGAATCTATAGCCAGAACATTAGATGGCTGCAATCACCTGTTATTACAATGTGGTACAAGATGTGGTAGTGTCACCCTTACCCACCTAGCGTACCAGAACCTGTATTTAGACAGATTTTGTGTGCCAGGCAACAAATGATATGATTGACTTTTTTTGGCTGCCGAGTCATGTGGCAATCCAAGTCAGCAGAGTCAAAACATGATGGCGCATGACCTGCAATTGGCCCACTGCAACTGCTGAATATAGTCAGTCTGCTCGCAGAAACGCTGACTGTTCCTGAAAGCTGCACCGTGTGGAACCTGCCTGCAGCTTGCGGCAATCTAATGCTGCCCCAAACCTCGTGTGATGAAGTCTGAGCAAATGTCACATTGCAGCTTTAAATCAGCAAGGTGCAGAGCATTCCCCCTGCGAGTACGTCTTGTACTCAGGGATTGGATTGAAAAAAGGAGCCAGAGCGGGACATCTCTACAGACAATAGGCTGAAATATAAACCCAACGTTGGCGCCTTGATGCAGTTCAAAGAAACTCTGCCACTTACTCCATGCGCCAAGCTCTCCCTTCAGTCCTTTGAGCACAGGGGTTTAGACCCATCTAGATGCTCAGATTATAAAAGTGCTGATAAGATCTTTGAGGCATGAAGACTAGGGAAGCCTTACTCTTTTTGGGACCCCGCTTCCTTGACTGGCTCTCTATGTGCTTGCCCTGCTAGCCAGGAGACCGGATGCTCACTGGAGGCTCCAAATGCAGTTTGCAAAAAGTTGCTACACACCCATTGTGTGGAAACTCCAAAAAATAAAACCTACGTGTCCCAATACTTTCTGCTAAAATAGCATTTAAAATAACCCCCAAATACATCCTGCCAGACAGTCATACAAAAACACTGCCATGGACACACAGGGGTCCTCAGCCCTACAGAAAACAAGAAAAAAGGCTCTACAACCAGTCCAGGGACTAAATGTGATAACCCGAGTACCTGTCCGGAGGTGAAATGTCAAGATCTGGGGCGTTGGGCTTTATGAATCCAGCAGCCCTGACACCACACCTCCGTCTAGTACAATCACAGGAGGTTCTTCCACAGCAGCTTGTCGTCGTCCCCCCCCCCCCACATGCCAGTGTACATTTGTTATTCACACAGAGCTTACCGTTTGTGTTGTCACCGTATGCATGTATGTGGAAGCCATGCTTGCCGTCAGTCAGACTGTAAATGGTGCCCTCAACTGTGACCGGACCATCACCCTATGGATAACAGGAGAAAAATATTGTTTTTACAGTTTAAAGGAAAAAATTAAAAACCCAGCGCATGAACCCTCAGGCTGAACAATATGACACCGCAGCCATGGATAGTCCACTCAGGTAAACCTCTTGGGAGCTCCATGTGAAGGTCAAGGGTTATCACTGCTAACTAATGCATATAAACATCTGGACAGAGAATCATGGGAGTTGCAGTGCAGCAGCATCTATTAACCCCTTCACTGCTGAGCCATTTCACGTCTTAACACTTTTTAAAATTATTTTTATTAAAAAAAAATTACTTTAAACCTGGTCATGTTTGGTATCATTGGAAAGGCCTGCTAGCTGCCAAAAGTCGGGAGATATCAGGGTTCAAAGGAACCCCCCCATCTGCACCCCTATGTTTCCTTATGAGTCAATGAGGACGTTCCCCACACGTCCTCAGCAGTGAAAGGGTTAAGAGTTTAATCCCTGGTTGTTACGAGGTATCAATCTTCTGCCACAAAAAAAAAAAACCAGAAGAACCCTGGCATACTTTCACCACACCCCCCACGGATCCTCCCAGGCACAGAGGGTCCACACGGCCTCTATTGAGAGAGGACAGATCAGGAAGGCTTTCTGCTCACCCTGTCCATGGGGACGTGTCAGATCTCAATGCATTAAGGCTTAAGAGATGCAGAGCAGATACAATATGTAACAAGTCACTGAGCGCTGGGGAAACACTCCTGGGTTCATGGATTCCAGGACAGAGTCACTTTAAACCCCACAATTTGTAAGGCATCACGTTGAAGAGGGAAACAATGCGGCACGCCAAAGCGGCAATAAACGTGTATTCCTGACGTCTGCAATCCCGTCTCCTGTCCGGCGCTCGCCGACAAAGCAGTAACAATGTGACCAGTCAGCACAAACTGAGGGCGAGGGCCCCAAGAGCTGCGACCGGCGAAAGGTTCCTGCACGAAGGATTAGGTGAAAGGGCCACCACGTGACATCTGCTTGTTGTGACAGTACATGAAAGCCCAGACCGGCTCCACACCACGGATACCAGGCGGCAGAGATTGCAAGTCAGGTTATAGGCCGTGACTACACTTAACTGCAATCTGGAGTCAGACTTGCAATCCTGTGATCCCGGTCGTGTGAGGGGTTAAAGAGATGCGTTTGATCAGCGCCAACAGAACCGACATTTACACGACAGCATCAAGTTTTAAAATTAAATCTAATCCAGGATGTCAGGCTCCAGCCCCCGGCGCTGCTGAACCGATTCTCTGGCCTTGCGCAACAACTGAGGCTTTCTGGAAATTGTAGGCCATCAATATTCAGGGGGGGCTGGAGTTTGACATCCACGGTGTAAGGCTGGGCTCACACCTGCGCTTTTTTAAACGCGTATCACACGAACGCGCATTGCAGCGCGTTCAAGGCCATAGACTACAGAGTGAACGCGCGGCTATACGCCCCAAAGAAGCTCCCGTACTTCTTTGGGCGTCGGATGTTTTACAGCGCATTCTTGTGTGCTGTAAAATGTCCAGGTGTAAACCAGCCCCATAGGAAATCATGGAATTTCCGGGGTTGAGCGGTTTACAGCGCGCAGGAAAGCGCTGTAAAACTGAGGTGTGAACGGGGCCTAAAAGGTGAAACCAATAAAGGAGATGTTCAAGCGGTGATTTGTCATAATTGTGAGGATTATGATTTACTGCTCATGAAAACCCCAAATCCACAATCTCAGAAAATTAGAATAAAACAAGGATTGTACATAGAACAATATGGGACCTCTGAAAAGTATAAGCAGCAGATGTACTCAGTACTTGGTTTGGGCCCCTTTTGCAGCAATTACTGCCTCATTGCGGCAATGTGGCATGAAAGCTATCAGCCTGCTGCACTGCTGAGGTTTTATGGAAGACCAGGATGCTTCAATAGCGGCCTTCAGCTCTTCTGCATTGTTCCGTCTCATGTCTCTCCTCTTTCTCTTGGCAATGCTCCATAGATTCTCTATGGTGTTCAGGTCGGTCGAGTTTGCTGGCCAATCAAGCACTGTAATCCCACGGTCATTGAACCAGGTTTTGGTGCTTTTGGCAGTGTGGGCAGGTGCCAAGTCCTGCAGAAAATGAAGTCAGCATCCCCATAAAGCTGGTCTGCGGAAGGAAGCATGAAGTGCTCCAAAATCTCCCGGTAGACGGCTGCGTTGACCCTGGACTTAATGAAGCACAGTGGACCAACACCAGCAGATGACATGGCTCCCCAAATCAACACAGACTGGAAACTTCACACTAAACTTCGAGCATCTTGCAGTGTGTGCCTCTCCATTCTCTGGGTCCTTGGTTTCCAAATGAGATGCAAAAGTTGCCCTCAGAAAAGAGGACTTTGGACCACTGAGCAACAGACCAGGTCTGTTTTTCTTTAGCCCAGGTAAGACGCTTCGGATGTTGTTTGTTGTTCAGGAGCGGCTTGACAAGAGGAATACGACATTTGAAGCCCATGTCCAGGATCCGTCTGTGTGTGGTGGCTCTTGATGCACTGACTCCAGCCTCAGTCCACTCCTTGTGAAAGTCCAACACTTTTGAATGACCTTTTCCTGACCATCCTCTCCAGGCTGCGGTCATCCCTGCTGCTTGTGCACCTTTTTCTTCCACATTACTTTCTATTAAAGTGCTTTGATACAGCACTTTGGGAACATCCAACTTTTGCAATGACCTTTTGAGGCTTTGCCTGCTTATGGAGGGGGTCAATGATGGTTTTCTGCACAACTGTCAGGTCAGCAGTTTTTCCCAAGTTTTTGATTCCTACTGAACCAGACTGAGAGACCATTTAAAGGCTCAGGAACCCTTTGCAGGTGTTATGGCTTAATTAGCGGATTAGAGTGGGACACTTTGAGCCTAGAATATATTGCACCTTTTCACAATATCATCATTTTCTGAGATTGTGGATTTGGAGTGTTCATGAGCTGTAAACCATAATCCTCACAATTATGACAAATCACCGCTTGAACTCTCTTGCATTGCATGTAATGAGTCTCATATTAGTTTCACATTTTAAGTTGCATTACTGAAATTAATTTATGCACGATATTCTAATTTTCGAGTTTCACCTGTCCTCTCACATCGGATCAGGCCAGCTAAACAAGAAATCCCTGACCATTCAGGACAACATAGCTCAGCGAAGGGTCAGGAACCTTGGGTCCTACAGATGCTTCTGATCTAACTTTCCCATGAGTCTGACGGTCATGTGAGTGGCTGAGCATTATCGGAGATTTAGTCCGAAACATGTAGGGTCATTGTTAATCCCTGGTTTAGGTACTGAGAGTTTTAAGGCTATGCAGCTCTGTCATACACCAACACACCCTCAAAACACTAAAGGGGTTTGGAGCAGCTCATACTGGATGCATAGACGTCAGACCCCATTCCTTTAAGAGCACGAAAACCATCTTTGATGGATTCTTGCCATATGGAGATGACACTCAGGCAGAAGATAAACCGGATATGTTAATGGATCCATCACATGCCGCGCGTTATACAAGATCTTTTGTAAGAAGCTCGTGGGTCTGCACAGGATACGTCACGGGTAACAATGTTATACGGCAAGGAAATACTATACAGGAGGCAGAGCTGTATTCCTGCACGGGGCAAAAATCACCTTAACATCCTGACATCTGATATATTGTATGAGGCGTGTGAGTGTATGACAGAGCTGCAAAGCAATTCTACGTTCAGTAACGAGCGTTTTAACACTTAAGGGGGTTATTCACTGTTGAAACTAAAGTAACCACCAGCAATCTGGAGTAAACCAACACCAGCAAAGCAAGTCTGAAAGAAGCCAACACCCGCACAAACCAAACCGGAGCCAGTCACTCGTCACTTGTCTTTTGGCATGAATGTACTGAGATTAAAAAGGTGCTGATCACGGTCCTCCCGTATCAGTTACTGTGTGAAGATCAGCAAGAACAATGCTGAAGCAATGGTGAAACAGCGGCAATGTAGGGCGGAAGCCATCACAGACCCTGGAAGTCGCCAACTGAAACCAACACCGAGAACTGCACAAAATAACCAAGACAGGAACCACCTAGGGAGACATCTGAGCATATATTAAAGAGGTGCGAGTTTCCTGAAAGGTTAAACCTCTGTTCTATGAAAGGCCAGCGCTTAGTGAATAATATGCTGTTAAGCGATACTTTCCGTTTGTTCGGGATTAGTGACGCTCACGCCGAGACTCAATGTGCTGCTTAGTCTTGATGCTCATTTGTTATTACAGGGGGAGCAGGATTTGGAGGGTCTGGGGCAACGCTGAGCCCTAATGCACCCCAAAATAGGCCAGACGACACCTGCAAAATTAAAGCCGATAAGCTTTTTAAAAAAAGGGACACCTCATCCTGACCACTGTGTATTAAAGCTGCCGGGATGTGAGGAGCGCCCCCACCGAATCTGGGGAAAGTTGTGTTACAGTTACAAGTTCTGATAAAGCACTAACAAGTTCCGTAGTGCTGTACAATGGGAGGCAGAACAACAAATACACACAGGTTCAACACAGTACAGTAGAGAGGACCCTGCTCAAGAGCTTACAATCTCCACTCAGGATAGCCAGCTGCCGGAAACTTGTGATGTCAGCTCAGACAGCGTGTCAACGTCACCCGAGATCAATCACTGTACAGAGTGACAACAGGAGGCACCAATGGATGGGATCTGTGCATGCTGAGCTCCATCCATCTTTCCAGACAGGTGCTATGGAACTTGCATGTGTAAATGCACAGAGAGGCCTCTGGGACTTCCAGGTCCCTGACCAGTAGAGGAGCAGCCTGTGATTAGGGACAAACTAAAATAAAAACTGGAGAGGTGTCAGCTGCCCCCGACAAGGGGCAAAAAGGGAAGTTTTAAAAAAAAGTATCCCTTTAAAGTCTGACGAAGAACAAAAAGCCATTTATTTTAGATCTGCAGCGAGGACTGAAAGGGTTAAAGCGTGTGGTGCAAACAGTGCTTTGCCAGGAGAGCTTATCCATTTCACCTTAGGAGGAACAGAACAGGGAGCCGCCCTCTGCTTAATATACGCTGCATAAATAAAACACCTCAATTACCCTTATCCAAGGTACGAGAGATCTGCAGAGAGCAGGAAGTGGCTGAGACCTCACAGCCAATCCAAGAGCACCTGAAATCTATGAACGCAAAGAAGCAAGAAGTCTTAATAAAAGCAACGACTGCAGGTTGCACCCTGGGAAGAAACGAGGCCGTGAAGACAGCGCAGCGATGCCAATGTATCCCGGAACGTGAGGTTTCAGGATTTCACCAGAAGGAAGAGATTTTATGGATTAAAAGAAAAACCTCACAAAGCATCAGGTTATAATCTCTTGATCTGCATGGAAGCTGTGACCAGATCAGAGACCAGCAGATGTAGTGAACACCACTAGGGCACTGCACCCACACAGGTGCTCCTGACACCACAGGCATTCTGAAACTACATCTCCCATGATGCTCAGCTGAGGCTCACAGAAGTTGTGGGGAGGCCCTTGGGTGTCTGAACCCCTGCTATAGAGTGTAAGCTCCTGGGACTGTACGATCTGCACTTATTCCATTCAGAGGGACAGCACAGGGAAAGTGATGACCTGCAGTTCATAGGCTACAGGTGGGAAATCTGTTCTTTAATCAGGATTCAGGACAGGTCACCCCGGGCTCGATTTAGATGCGTTATACAGTGTGCAGGGGTGGATCTCATGTGCTGCTCAGACAATGTTAGGTCTCCAGAAAAACATGGAAGACCTGGCAGATCTCCAGGGAATCCAGCAGGAGGGTTAGACAGCTCTGCACTAGCAACCCTGCCCGAGAACCATGTCGCCTGGGGCTCAACACCGAAAGCCTGCTTACCGACTACACTTCCCGTGATGCTCCGTCATTCGCCGAGCAGCAGAAGCATCACGGGAAACGTAGTTCTTTAGAAGCTGTAACGGGTCCAAGTAAAGGAGTGACCCCGGTGGCGCTCGGTCACCCCAGTCAGGCATGCGGCGGGGGTGAGAGGAGGAGGACCAGGGGAGAGTTCTAGGTTTGGGCCATGACGCAGCAGGCCGCTCGTTCTGCGCCAGGCGTCTGCGCAGCTATAGGGCGGGAGAGGAGGGACGCGGCGCTGTCTCGCTTGCCTCTTGGTGGAAGTGCACCACGCCGTGCACTTCTCCGGTCCCTTTCAGCACGCACACGGACTTCACGACAGCAGCCATCTTTCCGTGACAGTGAGTGACTGACAGGGCGGGAACGTGAGGCGCGTCACCTTTTATACCGGGGGCGCGCCTAACGTGGCGACAGCAGAGGGAGTGATCCGTCGGCCTATCAGAGATTAGCGACGGCTACACTGCCCTGCCAAAACGGACCAATGAGGATAGAGCGAATGTGTCACGTGACTCTGTCAGACGGTTGGTGAGGGAACTTTTATTAATCGGGTGGTTGCAGACGATAACTAGTAGTACAGTCCAGGGGCGTGGCTTGTGACGTCAGATTTCTTCAAGCTTTCCTATTGGGCTGTGCTGTGTTTTTTAATGCAGCATATACACACAGGGCTTTGCAGTCAGTGCACTGGAAGCGAGGGAGACAGTGTAAAAATAACATAAAACATAGCAAAATACAAGTCATCATCATATTATACACCAGGGATGTCAAACTCTGGCCGCACAGATGTTTCCCATGATTCTCTGGGCATTTATTTCATTCAAAGATTTCTGGGAATTGTAGGCCATCAACATCTTGGGGGAGGGGGGCTAGAGTTTGACATCCCTGTTCTACATGTTACACATCCTGAAAAATGCTGTGTGTCCAACGGGTTCTGCCTTTCACACATCACCTACTGCAAGAGGCGAACTAGAAACCTCAGGGCCAGGTGCAGGAACCATGACAACCCCCACCCCTCCGTCAACATGCATTGGTCCCCTCCAGGTCCACAATGTTGACTCTAGACAGTGTCCCATTTCTTCGAGGACACTCTTCAGTCCATCCCATTTTAAATGTAATGTGTATCTCACAGAGCTCCACAGCAATAAAGCTCACAGTAATGTGCGGTGTGTATGAATGTATCACAGAGCTACACAGCAATAAAACTCACAGTAATGTGCGGTGTGTATGAATGTATCACAGAGCTACACAGCAATAAAACTCACAGTAATGTGCGGTGTGTATGAATGTATCACAGAGCTCTACAGCAATAAAGCTCACAGTAATGTGCGGTGTGTATGAATGTATCACAGAGCTTCACAGCAATAAAACTCAGTAATGTGCAGTGTGTATGAGTATATCACAGAGCTACACAGCAATAAAACTCACAGCAATGTACATTGTGTATGAACGTATCACAGAGCTCTACAGCAATAAAACTCACAGTAATGTGCGGTGTGTATGATTGTAAATCACAGAGGTTTACAACAATAAAACTCACAGCAATGTGCGGTGTGTATGAGTGTATCACAGAGCTCCAATGGAAAACTCACACATAAGTATAAAATAAATTAAAAAAAGAATTATATATATTATCAGGGTGATTCAAAGAGAATCGAAAAGTCACCGCACTTTCGGTGACTTTTCGTCCTCTTCAATTCGGTGCGATTTGGCGATCCCATTTCGGCCACCCTGCGGTGTATTCAGCAAGCACCACAGGGCTGTCGTAGTGCAGGGAAAAGCCGCCGCACACCCGACGAACATTCACCGCAAAACCCGGCAAATGCACACCGAAACCCGAAAAACATCTGGATTAACCCCGCCGAACACGCCGGAGAAACCCGAACAGCCACCGATCACAGCGCAGAGCAGCCGCCGGAAAAAGTCGAAACCACAGACAAATGGAGTGAACAAAAACAAAAAACAGTACGTTTGAATGCTTGAAAAGTGAAACGCTGTTTGCAAAGAAACTACTGAGCGAAAATATCTGAAATTTACATATAAGATCCAATGAATGATAATAAAAAGGGCTGTTACAGAAAAAAGAAAAAACGATTAAAAAAAAACTGAATTTTTTCACAAAAAAATCCAGAAAAATGCCTAAAAGATCCTAAAAAATCTATAAATAAAGAGACTTTTTACTGCAGAATAAAATTATAAACAGTTTATTATATATTGAATTAAAACGGGAATATTTTTAACATTGAAGCCTATGGGGTTCGCCTGAATAAACCTGCCGAATGAAACCACTGAATGGCAGAGCATTTCGGGAACCTTTCACTGCTGGTTTTTGTTCTCTGAATAGACGAAGCATTGCTTCTCTAAGGGGATTTCACTGCCCTCGAACAGGCACCGAACAGGCACCGTATGTGCAGGCGATTCGCCAGGATTTTTGCGAACTGTCTGCTCTCTGGATAGCCGAATGGCCAGGAAAGGTAAGCGTACGCTGAATTTCACTGTTCCTTTCGCCAGCAATTCGGATCTCTTTGGATAACCCTGATAGAAAATATAAGCAAGTCCCCAGGCCCAGGCAGGCGAGTGTGGGCCCCCACCCCCCGGTCTCAAGGGCCCGAGTGCAGTGGTACCCTCTGCACCCCTGGTAGTTACGCCCCTGCCTACTGCTGCTGATCCAAAAGAAGGCGGAAAACCAACGGCCATATTCCCTAGTGAATTCTAACTGTAGCGCTCTGGTATGTAAGTGTTAACGCCAGGATAAGTGACTTTAACATTTCCCCCCCGATATTACCTTCCTGACGATAAACAGTTAAGCGCATCAATGATTGCGTTAGCTTGCGCGAGCTTACTGTACTTTGCGCATCCTATACTTAACATAGGAAGCACAAGCAGTAATTAGGATAAGTAAGGTATTTCAAAGTGCTAGGGATAATTACTGCAGGCGATGGGTTAAAAGATTTTTTACCGGCACCCAGAAGCTGGTGCTAAATGATTCCACTTTGCAGAATCAGTCGTAACTGTAACATAGGGGTCAATAGTACCGGCTGGGTGGAGTAGAGGTAACGTCACTGCTCTGCATGGAGAGAGCCTGTGGAATCATGGGCTCAATCCCAGCGAGCAACCTCTCCAGTAAGTGTCCTTGGGCAAGACACCTAACGGTACATACTCGCCACCCAGGACATACTTGAAAACGAGAGAAATCTCAATGTATCCTTTCTCAAAAAAAAAAAATAGCTGGTGCCAAGTTTTTATAAAGCGCTAACAAGATCCGCAGCGCTGTACAATGGGGGAGCACAAACATGAGACATACATGATAAATAAGGAGAAGACAACCTGCCCTTAGGATAGCTTGTAGTAACAATATGGGGGTTATTCACTAAACACCGTTCTATATAATTGTTGCAATCATGAAACGCTATGGTGACCCCTGAAAAAGAAAATCAAAGAAAGACGGGGGAAGATGCATCAGCAGCACTGTTTGCGTTTTCCTATTGCCGGAGTTAACCGTGGCTGCAACAAAAACGTTTCGTGAAGAAAGCCCTTATTACTGTTCCTTTAAAAATAAAACAATCCGATTGGAAGAAATTTTGAATAATATAGCCTTTTCAGTGTAAATGGAATGCAGATCCCACGTCCGTTTGTCACAATAGTCAGTTAGTGTCACAGAATAGGGATGTGCGTTTCGGGTTTCGGAATTTCCACGAAATTTCCCGATTCGTGTCTTCGGATTCGGCTGATTTTCCAAATCGTATCGGACCCGAAAACCGACAGATCCAAAAAGTTTTCCGAGCCGAAACGAAAATTTTTCGGAGTTTTCGAATGGACTTGGAATGTGTCAAATCGAAATTTATTTTCGCTCTGTTCATGATTTCGGTTCCATTCGTGATTTCGGTTCCATTTCGGTAATTCTGGAAATCGTATATTTAACTATTATCGGTTATATCGCTGATTCTGTAAATTTTATTTGGTGGTTTTTTTTTCGTTTCAGATCATTTTGATCAACTATTTTTCCGTTTTAAAACCTTTTGTTCTGGTTTTTATTTTTAAAGTCAGACCATTCGGGTCAGTTTACCGTTTTTTAAATCATTTTGTTCATTTTTTTTGTTCCTTGGCTTTCATACCATTTTAATATGATTAAATAAAGTTGTGAAATGTATATTCATAAGAAAAAAAGGATCTTTATTTAATTAAAAAAAAACACGATAGAATCGCCAGAATTATCGTATCGACAGAATGAATTATCGGATCCGAAAAACAAACCAAAAATTTATTATAAAAAAATATATAAAGTATAAAAAAAGTAAACCATAGTAGTTTACGTCAAAACGAATAGAGTTAGACACTTTGAAACGAGGAGAACAGACGTTCCGAAAAAATGAAAATTTCCGAAATCACGAAAAGTCGATACAAAAAAGACGATACAAAAAAGTGCCGAAAAAAAATGTACACGAAAAACGAGCCGAACCGAACCGAGTCGAAACGAGCCGAATCGAAAATTTTAAACATCCGAACGAATTGAACCGAATCGAACCGAAAAAAAAATCGGTGCACAAGTCTATCACAGAATGTATGTACCAGTAACTGCAAACCCCACACATGTCCTGAATCCTGAAGACAGGGCGGTCAAGGTGTCTGGCCATTATATTTCCCGTCCTTATGCAGAGGTGTGCATTGGTCGTATCATTTGGGTGTGTGAGCACGTCAACATTGATTAACTTCAAATTGTATATATCCACAGCCAATTTTCATGCTCTTTATCGTGAACCAGATAAGAAACACCCCAAAAAGTGTTGAACTTTGGAGACCTAAAAGATGAATATGCAGAAATCAATGATCCAGCAGACACCTCCTCTGCACTATCGTCTCCCAATGCGCCCAAAAAGAAAGTGCAGGTGCTTATCCAAAATTATATCAGCATCCTTCACATTTAAACCTAAGAGGGGTTTATCTGGATGAGCCCCCAGTTATACAATAGGGGTTATTCAGAGACAGGTGAAACTCTGGAGAACTTTTGGAGAAGTGAAAATTCTAGGTCATAATAGCCAAACCAGAAAAATTCTCCCATTTATCTCACTTTCCAAATCGGCTGTTTTGACCTAGAATTTTTACTTCTCCAAAAGTTCTCCAGAGTTTCACCTTCCTCTGAATAACCCTGAATGTGTCTTGTTATATGTTTGTGTGACACGCCACTTTGTGGAGTGAGCGTATAGTGAAATGGATAAATTACAAACATGGATTTAGAAATTACAAAATGCACATTTTGTTTTCTAATCAAAAGTGGATCAGTGAATAAAAGTGGCAATAATTTGATTTGTTTATTGGATTTAATAACGTCCATTGATTGGTTGAGGATAAGACGACTCTAGTGACTTATTAACTGATATGTATTGGATTACAGCACACTCTGCATTTATGGGAGTGACAGCCCATAATATGTTCAAGGTAGGGTTGCCAGATTGCCTGGACACATATTACTACTACTAAGGCGAGCTTACACTTTAATGGCCATTCAAGTAAACTAAAACCTCTAATTGTGCTTTGTTTCACACGGTATTATAGGGATAAGCGCAGATGACTTTTTTCCTTGTTATGTTTAATACATGTTACTGGGCTGGATACATCTGGTAGTTGCAGCCGCCCCGGTGGGGCTCAGGCGCGACACTGTTCTTTCTGTATTGTGCAGGTTTTGTTGTATTTCCAGCCATGTAGTTTTTGCAGCATATTCCGTTCCGTGGCATTGGTTTTTGATCCCATGGTGGATTTGTTTCTGGGGGGGCATAAATGAAAGCCCATCAGTCTTTCTCATGTCATGACTGAGAAGCAGCATGAGCTTATGTGGCTTGCTAGAAAGCGGCCTTTGGTTTCATTGGGTAGGACTCACCTATACTTGAAAGATGAGCTTACACTTCAATGGCCATTCAAGTAAACTAAAACCTCTAATTGTGTTTTGTTTCACACGGTGTTATAGGGATAAGCGCAGATGACTTTTTTCCTTTTTATGGTTTATACATATTTCTATTTCATGCTTGGGGAGAGTTCAGCGAACAGTTCTGCCCTGCAACATGTATAATTCATATCCTGCAGGAAGGAAATCAAGCCAGGTCACCTGGGATTCATTTTTGCTTGCTTACCTACAGCGTATGGATTCTACATACTGCGGGGTGGCATTTTTCATGCACTGCACAGCAACATGAATACATTATCAGGGTTATTCAAAGAGATCCGAATTGCTGGAGAAAGGTAACCGAACGCTCAAATTCAGCGTTCAGTTACCTTTCCTGGCCATTCGGCTATTCAGAGAGTGCCTGTTCGGTGCCTGTTCGAGGGCAGTGAAATCCCCATAGAGAAGCAATGTTTCAGCTATTCAGAGAACAAAAACCAGTAGTGAAAAGTTCCCGAAATGCCCTGCCATTGGTGGTTTAATTCGACAGGTTTATTCAGGTGAATCCCATAGGCTTCAATGTTAAAAATATTCCCGTTTTAATTCAATATCTAATAAACCGTTTATTATAATATTTTGCAGTAAAGAGTCTCTTTACTTATAGATTTTTTAGGATCTTTTAAGCATTTTTCGGGGTTTGTTTTTTTCTTAAAAAAATTCCTAATTTTTTTTTTACTTTACTTATTTTTTCTGTAACAGCCCTTTTTATTATCATTCCCTGGATCTTATATGTAAATTTCAGATATTTTCGCTCAGTAGTTTCTTTGCAAACAGCGTTTCACTTTTCAAACATTCAAGCGAACTGTTTTTTAATTTATTCACTCCATTCGTCTGCGGTGTCAGCTTTTTCCGGCGGCTGCGCTGCGTGTGATTGGCTCCTGCTCGGGTTTTTCCGGGGTTTTCAGCGGGATAATCCAGATGCTTTTGTGGGTTTCGGTGTGCGTTCGCCCTCGTTTTGCGGTAAGTTTTCGGCGGGTTTGCAGCGACTTTTCCCTGTAATTCGGGGACCCTGTGCTGTTTGCTGAATACACCGCAGGGTTGCCGAAATGGGATCGGCAAAACGAACCGAATTGAAGAGAACGAAAAGTTACCGAACGTGCGGTGGCTTTTCGATTCTCTTTGAATAACCCTGTATATGCGTCCAGAAAAGCATGGCTTGTCGGGCAACTCTAGTTCAAGGACAAGGTGGTTCTTGAGGACCTCCCTTAAGAGATGCCTTCAGTGATCCTGGAGCCCCTTGATTTCTGATGCAGCCCTGAAGGGGTGTGCTCAACCGTCACCAGTTTTGTGTTTACGATCAACGCTACACCAGCATGCTATGAATAGCTGACAGGTGGAGCAGGAAAAAACACCTTTTAGGTGCAATCCTGTTCTCTCCTGTCTTTCAAACCTCTGCAGGAAAAGAATTGATAGGCAGGAGGAGCCTTTTTTTTTTCTTTTTGTATTTGTTTGCATTTTTGCAGAAACAATTTATCCACCCATCATCCCACAATTCTAAAATTCAGAAGACATTGAAAAACATAATTTTTGGAGCCGTCTGGATTTTAGTAATTCCATATTCAGGACGCCCGCACAGGTGCTGCCGCTCAACAACACTCCAGCAGACCGCCCAACCTGTGACATAGACATGGACAACGAAAAGATTAGTTTAGTTTTTCATCGATTTGTTCCATTTTTCAATTCGTTTCAGTGCATTCGTTATGCTACAGTGATTCATATTTTAGATCGATTCGTTATTTATTTATTTATTTATTTGCAAAGTATTTTACCAGGAAGGATACATTTTTATTCGTTATTTCATATTTCGGATTGATTAGTTATTTCGTTTTTATTAGTTATTTCGGAATGTGATACGGAATGACTTATTTACTTAGATTAGGGTAAAAAAAAAGGATATGTAATCCCCCTGTCTTTGGTGCTGAAACCTATTCAGCACCATGGATAGCAGCTCTGCGGGGCTCCAGAGCCCCATGGGGCTGCTGTCCTTGGTACTGAATAGAATTCAGCCCCCGCCAAACACAGCCAGGCTGAAAGAAAAAAAAACGTTTGGCAAAGAAAAAAGCCTCATTTTAAAATAAATTAGGAATCCAAAAATTTCAGTAAAAAATCCCGAAAAATGCCCTAAAAATTAAATAAATAAAGAGACTTTTTGCTGCAAGTGAAAAGAATAAATAGTTGAATAAATATTTAATAAAGACTGAGAATCTTTTTTACATTGAATCCTATGGAATTCAGCAACATGGTGCTGTCCATGGCCTGTGACGCTGTATACAACAGATTCAGCACCACGGCCAATGGACAGGGACGCAGTGCCGAGTCTAAGTGAAACGGTATAATGAATTGATCCGTAAAAACAAAATCAATTTGTTTTATACTGTTTATACTGTTTTTGTCCCGTTTTGTTCCATATCGATTGGTTTTCGTTACATTCTGGACAGAACTGATTCGTATTTCGGAAGCACTTCCGAAATACGAATCGTTGATTTACGTCCGAATTTTGATTCAGATTGAAACGAAACGCACATCTCTACTGTGACATGCTGCTCAGAGTCATGCTGACAACATATCCATGCAATATACCCGTAGAGAAACCCCGCACAATGCTCCCAGCGTTTGATCTGAAATCGGGAAGAATCCGAAATCACTAATGCTTTTGGTTCCAAGTATTCTTGGTAATGGGTGCTCAGAGTCTCTGTCTATCTTGAGTCTCTGTCTATCTCGAGTCTCTGTCTATCTCGAGTCTCTGTTTCTGTCTCTGTTTCGAGTCTCTTTCTCTATCTCTAGTCTCAGTCTCTATCTCGAGTCTCAGTCTCTATCTTGAGTCTCAGTCTCTATCTCTAGTCTCAGTCTCTATCTCTAGTCTCAGTCTCTATCTCTAGTCTCAGTCTCTATCTCGAGTCTCAGTCTCTATCTCGAGTCTCAGTCTCTATCTCGAGTCTCAGTCTCTATCTCGAGTCTCAGTCTCTATCTTGAGTCTCTGTCTCTATCTCGAGTCTCTATCTCGAGTCTCTATCTAGAGTCTCTATCTCTAGCCTCGAGCAGCTGGGGAGCTCCAGGGTGAGTTGATCCTGTAAGTGCAGACTCGGTCAAGTTTGATAGGATCTGTCAAAGATGGGGTACATTGGCGAGCAAATTATGATCATAACTTTGTGAAATGAATCTCCGTCATTTATTACCTCAGTCAGGTTTTTTGAGCATTTTTTAAAACTGTCTTTTTTTCACAGAAAATGATGGAAGAAGGTGGTTAATAATATGGAGTGCTCTTTCTTGGTGTTATATATATATATACACACATACACACGTTAAGGCTTTCTAATGGAGTTAAATTGAACCTGTGCTTGATAGTTTATTGAATATTGTTTCTTTCTTTTAAACAGTGTAGACAAGGGGTCAGCAACCTTGGCCCTCCAGATGTTTTGGAACAACATTTCCCACGAGGCTCAGCCAGTCTAATGAGTAGTTGAGCATCATGGGAGATGTAGTTCCAAAACATTAATCTTTATCAAGCTCTCAATCTTATTCTGAGTTGTGTCCCATCACCTAATGTGTGGCTGTAATCCCTCTGATAAACACTGTGAGAAGAAAGCGTGAAATCCTGCTTTGGTTTTGTAAATCAGAGAGGCGGTACTCCTATCAGGTAACATGGAATAAAATAAAGCTTGGTGTTGCAATAAATGTACCTGCCGCCCGTCCTGGAATTCCTTTCTACCGTATCTCTCTGAGGTCTTTTGTCATTGAAAGCGAGTTAAAACCAGGGGCCAAGTCCTAGCAAACTACAGGGTTATTCAAAGAGAATGGAAAAGTCACTGCACGTTCGGTGACTTTTTGTTCTCTTGAATTCGGCGTGATTTGGCGAGCCCATTTTGGCGACCCTGCAGTGTATTCAGCAAGCACCACAGGGCCGTCGTAGTGCAAGGAAAAGCAGCCGCAAACCTGACGAACACTCACCGCAAAACCTGGCAAACACACACCGAAACCCGCAAAAACATCTCAATTAACCTCACGAACATTCGGTGAAACCCGAGCAGCCGCCGATCACAGAGCAGAGCAGCCGCCGGAAAACCCGACACCGCAGACGAATGGAGTGAAAAAACAAACAAACAGTACACTTGAATGTTTGAAAAGTGAAACGCTGTTTGCAAAGAAACTACAGAACGAAAATGTCTGGAATTTACATATAAGATCCAATGAATGAGAATAAAAAGGGCTGTTACAGAAAAAAGAAAAAACGATTTAAAAAAAAACAGAAAAAAATCCCAAAAAATGCCTAAAGATCATAAAAAATCTATAAATAAAGAGACTCTTTACTGCAGAATATTATAATCAATGGTTTATTAGATATTGAATTAAAACGGGAATATTTTTATCATTGAAGCCTATGGGATTCGCCTGAATAAACCTGTCGAATGAAGCCACAGAACAGCAGGGCAATTCGGCAACTTTTCACTGCTGGTTTTTGTTCTCTGAATAGATGAAGCATTGCTTCTCTGGGGATTTCACTGCCCTCGAACAGGCACCGTAAGTGCAGGCAATTCGCCAACATTTGGGAAACTGCCTGCTCTCTGTATAGCCGAATGGCCAGGAAAGGTAACTGAACGCTGAATTTCACTGCTCGGTTCCCTTTCGGACACAATTCGGAACTCACCAAAATTTCTGTCCCCCAATTAGCAACTTTAATCTCATTCGCAACATTAACACACACTCAAATGTGATATATTTATATGTATGTGGATTTTAATATGTAATATATATAAAAATATATGATAAAAGACAAAAGGCACTATTCCCTAGTTGGCTCTTGTTTCCATCCCATGTTTCGTTTATCTGTATCTCATTCCCTTTGACTGTTGTAAAGCGCTGCGGAAACTGTTGGCGCTATATAAATGATAATAATAATATTAATTACAACGTGCTAGCGCTAATTACCGCAGGAATGCACAAATCAAAATTTTATCACCTTCTAAAAGCTGGCGCTACATGATTCTGCATTTGCAAATTCATTTAACACCCCCTTAACCTCCCTGGCGGTCTGATAATGTCATTATTTTTAATGTCAAAGAGGAACATTTTTTTGGATAGGATTTTATTTTTTAAATTAATGAATTTTTTTTTTAAAAAAAAATTTGTATCGCCCGGCGCGCGCAGGGAAGGGAACCCGGAAGCAGGACGCTGCGATTGGCCGGAGGAGACTGTGGGAGGACATCGAGGGAACGCAGGGACAAGGTATGTACCAGCCCAAGTGTGGCTCAGGGTTACCGTTTTTGACACTAAAAGTTAACCCCGAGCCACACTCGTGATTACTGCTGGGGAGGTTAACCCCCCCCCCCCCAACAAATCCCATACTCCCCTCTCATCTCGCGGTGAGAACAATGGCCAAATTCGCTGCTTTTTGATGCCGCTTTTTGAAAAATAGTTCCCAGTCTCCCTCCGCAATCACTCCATGGCTCTGCGCGATCTCGTGGGCTGGAAGCGCAAGCCTCCATGAAGTCCTACGGGTTCCAGGAGGTGATACTCGCAGCGGCGCGGGTTTAATGCATTAAAATGCTATAAAAAAATTCTGCCTCTCTATGGTGTTATTACCAAATACTGTAAACGCAAATGTAGACTCACACAGATAACGTCATTTCGGAATTAATATCATACATACATATAATCCGTTGCCCGTGTTTTAAAGAATATAGCGCTCAGTCATCAAAAATGACATTTTTCATGTCTTTATGTGATTTAAGAACTTAAGAAAGCAGGAAGCACCGGCTCTCGCAGGCTCTGCTCAAGTGTCTTTTTATTGGATGAGTTTCACAATAAATTGCCAGCAACGTTTCAGTTTGATAAAAGCCGGTAACCTGAAAACTTGCTGGCGTCTATGGTGTGTAAAGAATTACCAGAGCCCACGAGAGCCGGTGCTTCTTGGTTTCTTAGATGTCATTGTGGATGTGGCAAAATCTAAATATCAAGCGCACCATGGAGTGAATCTGCCCTTAAGAGAGTGAGGGCTGTTTAAACCCCTTTTTTCTCTTAATTTGATAAAAACATTATTTGGGAATAGCATCAATCTCAATCCAAATTCCTTTTACATTTTACGTTCCATTGGAGACAGGGGTCTATGTTTCTCCTGTATTAACTGTTTGTGAATCAGCTTCAAGCAGTGGCGTAACTAGAAACCTGAGGGCCCCAGTGCAAGAATCCATGAAGGGCCCCCCTACCCACCCCTCCCACCCCAAAAAAATCTATATTTTTACTTTTTTTCCCCCTGCAATATAAAAAAGATAGTATTGCCCCCAGCTCACATAGATATATATATTGCCCCCCAGCTCGCATGGATATATATATTGCACCCAGCTCACATGGATTTATTGCCCCCAACTCACATGGTTATATATTGCACCAGCTCACATGGATATATTGCCCCAGCTCACACATGGATATATGGCCCCCAGCTCACACATGGGTATATTGCCCCAGCTCACATGGATATATTGCCCCCAGCTCACATGGATATAGTGCCCCCAGCAGCTCACACATGGAAATATATATTGCCACCAGCAGCTCACACAAGGATATATATATTGCCCCCAGCAGCTCCCACATGGAAATATATTGCCCCCAGCAGCTCACACATGGGAATATATTGCCCCCAGCAGCTCGCACATGGATATATTCTGCCCCCAGCAGCTCACACATGGATATATATTGCCCCCAGCAGCTCACACATGGATATATATAACAGGACCCTAAAGCAGTTGATCCGGGCCTTCACCCAGGATAGGAAGGACTGGGAAAAATATCTGCCCCATCTGTCATTTGCATATAGAGAGGTGCCCAGGAATCTACCGGGTTCTCCCCCTTCGAGTTGTTATACGGGCGCAGGGTTAGGGGCCCCTTAGATTTAGTTAGGGCCCAGTTGGAAGGGAGACAGGAGCTTGAAGGACTCCCCGTCCTGAGATACGTTTTGGAACTATGCGAGCGCCTGAGAGAGCTCACGGGCCTTGTCCAGGTGAATATGCAGGCAGCCCAGGCCCAGCAGAAAGCATGGTATGACCGATCCGCCTGAAGCCGCTCCTTCTTCATGGGGCAAAAGGTCCTGGTACTGAAACCACAGCAGCAGAACAAGCTGCAGGCATCCTGGCAGGGCCCCTATCAGGTGGTACACCAACTTGGGGATACCACCCATGTGGTTGTCAGCTGCGCCGACACCAGGATCAAGCGGACATTCCACGTCAACATGCTGAAAGCCTACCACGAACGGGCTGAGGCAGTGGCTGCCATCTGCGCTCCGGCCACTGAGGAGGCAGAACAGATCCCCATACCAGAACTCCCTGGGATAAATAGCAAGTCCTCCAGGGTGGAAGATGTTCAGCTAGGGGAGGGGTTGGGACCCCACGAACAGGCCCAAGTTAGGCAGGTACTCCAGGACCGCCTGGAGATCTTCTCCGCACTCCCAGGCTATACCCGCCAGACCCTTCGCAAAGTAGAAACCCCTGGGCAGAGGCCATTGAGGCAGCCGGCGTACCAGCTCCCGGAGGCAGTCCGAGAACCCATGCGGGCCGGAATCCGGGACATGCTTGAGCTAGGGGTGACTGAACCCTCCGCCAGCCCGTGGGCCTCCCCGGTGGTGCTGGTCCCCAAGAAGGATGGCACCACCCGGTTCTGTGTCGACTATAGGAGGTTGAATGATTGCACCGTCACCGACATGTACCCCATGCCCCGAGTCGACGAGCTGTTAGACCAGATCTCCCAGGGGCACTTCTTGACCACTATTGATCTGTGTAAGGGGTACTGGTAGATTCCCCTTGAGGAAGAGGCCATCCCCAAGTCGGCCTTCATCACCCCGTTCGGCCTGTACCAATTTTGGGTCATGCCGTTGTCGGATATAATCTCTGCACGTGAATACAACACGTTATATATATTGGACTTATCTGCCAAGCCTCCAATATGTCTATATTGGACTTACTGGACCTATCTCAGCAGTTGCCTCCAATATATCTGGGATTATTATTTCATAAGAAATTTATACGAGACACAAATATCAATCGTTTATATTTCCTATAAATTATCCAGAATTCTTTTAATTGTCTGTGTTTTGCTTTGAAAAATACAATAATCAATAATCGGATAAAAATATATATATATATTTATTACGTATACAGAAAAGTTTCAAATCTCATATCATAAACAAAAATTTATAAACCACAATCCATCAGCATATAAAAACTAGCTTCACAATATATGTATCTCCGGTTAGTAACTGCATATATGATTAATATCATTTACCTTATCAGTTAGTAACTAATACACAAATGGTTAATAAACATTTCTGCTTAATACAACATGCATTTCCCAGCAAACAATGTTTAACCAGCCAGCTGTTATATATATATATATCTCTATGCTACATGGATCAACAAAAGATGAGCTAATTTAATGATAAGTAATAAAAACTTATTTAGTGAATCCTCCCCTAATCTCGAGAATTAAACTTCTAATCTTTTGCTTTTTATTTTGTAGTTATATAATTCTTTGCTTATTAATTATAATCACAGTAATTTCCAAATTCAATATATATATTGGTATCAATCTTACAACATTTCTTTTAGGAATAAATCCTTATATCCACTTCTTCATATTTCTATCTGCAGAATAGAAAATACTTAGAATTTGGATCTACGCAAGTATCTGAGAAATCTCAGTCTACGTTGCAAGAATATCTACAAATATATATAATTACATTAATTCCTTAATTTCATACATTACCTGTCCAATTTGGATGTTGATAAGTCTGCCTTGGAATTCCTGATGTAATAATTTTGGAATGTGTGAAGATTATCGATCAGATAATCAATGCATATGAGTTAGAGATTTGGTGAGAGTCAGAAATTTGGTGAGAATCTTGATTGCCTCATGTCTTGGGATCTGCCTGCATCGTGGTGTGAGTCTGAGTGTTGGAATCTTGGACTCTCAGAGTGTCATGAGTAATGCATTGCAGTGTGAGTCTGAATGCTGAAATCTCTGACTCTCAGAGGGTCATGTGTACTGGACGTCTGAATGCATTGCGGTGTGAGTCTCTGAATGCTGGAATCTCCGACTGACTTGCAACCAACACTGCCACTTATTATAGCCAATTTGACGTCACTGGCAATATTATTGATACATCAAATCTAATATTTACTATCCTCTAGAGGGCAGTATTGCACTTCTTAATTAATTCCAACATTTCTTTTTAATATTCCTATCTCGGGTCAAAGTTCAATCTGACTTAACAAAGAACCTCTCTCTCAGTCATTAGACACAGTGTCTCTACCTATCATCTCTGATTTATATCCCTACTCCCTTTTAGTTACTCAGAGTCCTATCAGCTAAATTCTTTTCTGGTTAACTCAACAAAATCTATTCTTTAGTAAATTTTATTATTTACCAATTATATACTTTCTACAATATTTATTGGCGTATATATTTCCTACTGTAAATATAATAAAATATATCTTGATTATAAACATATATTTTGTAAATATAAATCTATATTAGAGATATTAACTCTTATTCCTATACCCAAAAGACAAAATATCTTTTGTTTTAAAAACTTAAGACAGACCAATAAATTTAATTATGACACGTCTTAGCACTTAACCCTAGCCTTATCACACACAAACATTCTAGGTTCCTTCATGTCTGGCACTTCTTAAAAAAATATAAAAGACTTCACCCAGGAATGAACTCTGTAAAAAAAATCTCGTTCATTTCTAAACCTAGAGAAATTTGAAAGAAAAACTGTCTTTAAAAACAAAATGGCTACAGGCATCCATTTTAATTTTTCCCTTGTGTAATATACCTGACACCGTTCAGGATGAAGAACGCTCCGGCTACCTTCCAGCGGTTAATTGATCACCTCCTCGACGGCCTGCAGGAGTTCGCCTGCGCCTACCTGGACAACATAGCCATCTATAGCCAGACCTGGGAGGAACACCTCCACCATCTGGGGGTGGTGTTAGGATAAGGGCCGCTTACCTGACCCTGAAGCTTGACAAGTGCCGGATCGGGATGTCCGAGGTACAGTACCTCGGCCACCGGGTGGGGTGTGGGAAGCAGCGACCCGAGCTGGCCAAGATAGAGGCCATCCTAGATTGGCCCACTCCCATAACCAAGACCCAGGTCATTGCCTTCCTAGGGACCGCCGGGTACTACCGGAAATTCGTCCCCCATTACAGTGACCTCGCCAAACCCCTGACTGACCTGACAAAAAAATCCCTACCCCGCCAAGTCCTGTGGTCCCCGGAGTGTGAGGCAGCATTCCACCAACTCAAAACCGCCCTAACTCAAGCTCCCATCCTGGCGGCACCAAATTATAACAAACGCTTTGTCGTCCACACAGACGCCTCCATGTTTGGACTGGGAGCCGTATTGAGCCAAGTGGGCGATGACGGAGGGGAGCATCCGGTGGCTTTTATCAGCCGCAAACGTCTACCCCGGGAAGGGGGTATGCCGCCGTAGAAAAGGGGTGTTTGTCCCTGGTTTGGGCCCTAAAGAAATTTCAGCCTTACGTCTATGGACGCTCCTTCACCGTGATGACCGACCACAACCCCCTGGTTTGGCTCAACTGAGTGGCAGGAGTGAACGGCAGATTGCTACGCTGGAGCCTGGCATTGCAGTCATTTAATTTCACGATCCAATACCGGCCCAGGGCCCAAAATGGGAATGCCAATGGACTGTCCCGGCAAACGGCCCTGGAGCCCTGACTCACCTTGCTCCGACCTCCCCGAGTCGATCCGTTTGGGTCCAACTGTGTCTGTCGGACTCTTTTTGGGGGGAAAGTAATGTCATGGAGCTGATGTAATGCTCCATGCTTCAAACCCCAAGAGACTTTATGTTCAATTTATATCGTGTGTTTTTAAATATATATTACATCGTTTGGTTTTAGTTTAAATTAGTTTAGTGTAAAATGGCGTAGCTTTAGTTTTAAATACTTATATTCCTGTAGGTAAATGTGTTTCCGTATAGCCAGTAAACAAGCTTTACTGCTGTGTAATTTATGCAACAGGGCTTTCCCCCTTATCTGGCTGCATGTTTAATTCAAGGGATCTGTGATAGTGTTTGTCTTTAATCTGATGTGTTAGAACAATGGATTATGCAAATGTTGTGTGAGCTAAAGGCTAAAGAATATAAAGAATGTTTATTGTAAATATCTAATTGACATAATGTAATTAGCATATTAGTAGGACGAGGAGCGTCATTTATGCAAATTATGACTGTTGGATTTCAGCATAAATTGTGGCGTTTTTGTTCATTAAAGGTCAGAACTCTCAGAGCTCAGAGAGAGAGAATCCTGTTTTAAAACATACAGCCGCGTCTGGTGTTTTATTTCAAACTACGCTACACTCCACACTCAACCTCAGAAGGCAGAGAGCGGCCTTCTGGAAATTTCTAACTGCTCCAGGGCAGAGGAATAGAAGCAGGCGGGTCAAGCTGCTCGAGGCGCTGAGGACAGCGCTCCCAGTAGTCGGGCTGACCGCAACGAAGGGGTGTCTGGAGAGTCAGGACAGGCGGAAGAGAACGGTTCCGTCACATTCATGTATTTGTATTACGTCATTTCTATGTATCTGTACACAGATAGGTAATGTGTTTCCACCCAGCGACCTCCTGGCCACGAAGCCATTTGGAGCTGAGGTGATAATTAGGTTTATTGTAGTACCTCCCTGGTGTGGGAATCAAGGTACTACAGCCTTTCCTGCTGTCTGTGTTCAAGAATCTGTCCAAAAGAATCCACATAAACGCTACTCCAGGGTAGCGCCGTTAGCGCTACCGTTACAGATATATATTGCCCCCAGCTCACCTCTCCTCTGCCAGGCCCCTCCTGCACAGTATTGCCGGCTGCCGCGTGCTTTCTACGAGCGGCCGCCGTCTTGAAACTCTGCTGCTCACGTGGGTTCCACCAGCCAGCTGCGATCTAGCGATCACGTGGCTGGCTTGTGGAACCCACGTGAGCGGCAGAGTTTGAAGCTGACGGCCGCTCGTAGGGAGCACGCGGCGGCCTGCAATATTGTGCAGGAGGGGCCTGGCAGAGGTGGCCCAGGTGGCACTTGTCCCCCTGCCCCGGCCCAGTCCGCCCCTGCTACAGTTACTCACCAATGCACAGGCCGTATCGCTTCCTATCTTCATCATGACTCCCAACCCAGCTGCACTCCTCGCTGACACTGTGGACCGGCCGCAGGCACGCACCTTCAGGCTCCGCTCTTCTGCAATCAGCTCTATGCTGGTCCAGGAGGGGGCGGTGCCAAAGCAGCGTGCCATCCATTCCACTGCCTCATGTTTAAAAGTGGGATGCACGCTGCAGGCGTTGATGCCGCGTTCTGTTGCTGGAGGGGGTTTATATTGTCGCGCACTGGCAGCCTGAGGCCATAATGATGCCGCATGCCCATAAGTGTGTACGGGGGGCCTACCAACCTGCGGGGGCCCTCGGTCAGTCTGCCCCTGGATAGCAGGTAGCAGCTTGTGGGCCCCCTAGCCTCAGGGGCCCGGGTGCCATGGCACCCTCTGCACCCTCTATAGTTCCACCACTGGCTTCAAGCTGTCAACTTGTGTCGTCAAATGTATTGTACCATTATCCACATGACTGTGCGCTGAATTGAACCTATGTATAGTGCTGTATAGCACTGAATTCTACCTAGGTATAGTGCTGAATTGTACCTTTGTATAGCGCTGAATTGTACCTATGTATAGCACTGAATTGTACCTATGTACAGCGCTGAATTGTACCTACACTATATTGCCAAAAGTATTCGCTCACCTGCCTTGACTCGCATATGGATGGGTGAGCGAATACTTTTGGCAATATAGTGTATGTATAGCCCCGAATTGTTCCTATGTATAGCACCGATTTGTACCTATGTTGTATAGCACTGAATTGTACCTATGTATAGCGCTGAATTGTACCTATGCATAGCATCAAATTGTACCTTTGTATAGCATCAAATTGTACCTATGTATAGCACTGAATTGTACCTATGCATAGCGTCAAATTGTACCTTTGTATAGCATCAAATTGTACCTATGTATAGCGCTGAATTGTACCTATGTATAGCGCTGAATTGTACCTATGTATAGCGCTGAATTGCACCTATGTATAGCGTCGAATTGTACCTATGTATAGCGCTGTATAGCACTGAATTGTACCTATGTATAGCGTTGCTGCATCTATACATTAGTAGTATAAATTACAGCCAGCATTCCTTGCGCTTCCGTAGTTTGTCCACTAGAGGTCTCTCTGTTAAAAGAAAACCAATGGAAAAGGAAAAGAGAACAGAAGAAAAGTAAACAGTTTGTAAATAAATTAAAGTTTAAGTATATTATCAAGAGCTGGGGTGTAACATGTGAATTATCACTGCCTCTCTGACACCACTTGTTACTGTGGGTAATCATGAGGATGACATCAGCATGCTCTCTCCGTAATGACTTCACTAGTGACTCGGGAAATTACTCACCTACATACTCACCTACATCCTCCTACTTCGGCCCTGAGCTCCAGCGGTGACAAGCCTCCGGCTGTCGCAGGCTGCTCGGCTGGCCTCCAGGCTCAGGCGAGCCCCCGACTCGGCTGGGCCTTCAAGGCCTAGCCAAGCTGGGGGCTCGTCTGAGCCTGGAGGACGGCCGAGCAGCCTGTGACAGCCGGAGGACTGTCACCGCTGGAGCTCAGGGCCGAAGTAGGAGGAGTATGTGCAACGCTCTCCACCCCCCCAACAAAATCCGTCACCTGGGCCTGGAGGTCCGCACGAGCCCCTGCTCGACCGGCCTTCAGACTCAGGCGAGCCCCCTGCTCGGCTGGGTCTCCAGGCCCTATTTTGAAAGGGAAATTTTCGGCTGAATCTTCCACTTCGGCTGAAACCAAAAACACCATTTTCGACTGATAATTTTCGGAGGCCGAAATTTCAGTGCATCCCTAATTGCATCTCCATTTTTACATTATTTTGCCGTGGCATTTTCATCAATGTACCCCTCTTTTATGAAATCTCCTCTTTTCATACATGGCATATATGCTATCTGCCAGGTAGAATTCAGACAGAAAATGGCATGGTATAACCATTTTCTTTATCTATATTAAGAGAGCAGACTCCATAAATTTCCTCAATGTTTTTTTACATCACTATATGGATTTACAGAAGACATTTGCAAGGAAGTAATAAATTGGCAGAGAAAATACACGCAAACATGCAGTTTATTGAGTAGCTTTATCTACCATCTTTTCCCTATACCTGTTGTTGCCTCCACCAAAATATAAAAAACTTCTAGGGCTTAATTGACAAATCTTGGAACCATTTACTCCCCCCCCCCCAGAAAGTATGCCTTAATAAACTTGGGTTTCAAAGCCTGTTTTCATTTTTATTTTATTTTCTAATATCTGGTTGAATTAAGTACTGTTATTTTGTATAAAATTGACTGAATCAATGCGTTTTGTGGTGTGCTTGATATTAAAGAAATAGTAATTTAAAACCAAAACCAAAAACATTAAATGCCTATAACCTCCCACAATCTATTTCGCTCTCATTTTCAGTGCCCAAACTATAACGCTCTCAATTTCAGTGCCCAATCCATACACATTTTAGTGAGTTTTATTGCTGTGGAATTCTATGATATGCTCACACACACTGCACATTGCTGTGAGTTTTATTGCTGTGGCGCTCTGTGATACGCTCATACACATCGCAAATTACTTTGAGTTTTATTGCTATGTACGGGTGTAGGAGGGGAATAGGGCTAGGTATGTGAACGTATGGCTGTGTGTGTAATTGCATGAATTTGCCTTTAAATAGGCTCCTGTGCATAAATGTCTGCGCTTGTGTCTTTGTAACAGCCCATCGTTGCCCCCTTGCCCTGCACCCAAAAGGATGGTATTGCTCCTAGAATCGGCACAATATCTGCTGCCTGCACTCCAAAAAATAAGAATGACAGCATCGTGAGGTACAGGTAGGAGACTAAATATAGGTGGAGCAGCAGGAGGTTAAATGGGCACCCTACTGAAATTTTACCCCCTTTTATCCCCTTAACCTCTTTGCTGCTGGCATGATGCTGGGCGCATCCTCTGGTTTCAGGTTTGTGTTCAGAGGATGTACTCAGCACAACGTTGAAGTCCTGCAGCTCAGTACCATTTCTTTCTTGGCGTGGTTGGGGCCGGCCAACCGCGCCAGTGATGTCAGTTGCTGCTGTGGTGTGGGACAAAGAAGGCGAGCCATGAGGCAGTCCAGACCCCAGGGCACATCCCGCTCCACAGGCAGCTCGTCCCCTTTGTGCCACGCGTACCACTTTCTGGTGACCAGAATCTGGTCACGCTGTACAGGGTGAACTGTGGGTGCATTGCCAGGGTGACAACCTCTGGGTCTTGCAGTCTGGAGGGAGAGAAGCAGCTGATCCGACCATACAACTCGGACTGCAGAACCCAGCTGCCGTCCCCCTGGGTGCCGATCAGTAAGCGTTTTCATTTGTGTTGCTTTCATTTTTGGGGGGGGGGGCGCAAGTAGCCAATCTGGCCTAGGGCGCAAAATAGACTAGCACCGGCCCTGGCCGCCAGGAGTATCACCTTCTGAAGTCCATAGTACTCTATGGAGGGTTCCGCTGCCGGGTTGCGAGCCCTGTGCGATCTTGCTCTCGAGAGATTGTACAGGGCCACAGAGGGAGACTGGGAACTATTTATCCACAATCTCACTGTGCTTCCAGCGGCCTGAAGCAGCGGATCAGGCCGCCATTCTCACCGCGGGATGAGAGGAGAGTATCTTATTTATTTTGGGGGGGGGTGTTTAGCTGCTGCTAAATGATTCTGTAGAGGCGGAAGCAGTAACCACCAGCTTTTGGGTGCCTGTAAAAAATCGTTTAACCCATCGGTGCCGTAATTAGCACTAGCACTTTATAATACCTTACTTATCCTAATGCTAATTACTGCTGGAGCTCCCCATGTTAAGTATTGGATGCGCAAAGTTTGCAAGCTAGCAGAATCACTGATGCGCAAACTGATTTTTTTTTAACTGTTTAGCATTAGGAAGGTAATACAGGGGGCGTGCGTTAAAGTCGCTTATCCTGACGTTAACTCTTAGTTGCCCGATCGCGACAGTTAGCGCTCACTAGGGAATAGGGCCCATAGTTTTTAGTGACGAGCTAAACAATATGATGTAATAATGGTAATAAAACCACATATTGAGACTCTCATGGTTTATACATCATAAACATTCCTGTGACTCCCTCTAAGCGCGGGACCTTTGCTCTCCATGTGGCTCGTCCTTGTGAAGCTCTGGATGTAGGTGCACCAGGTCCTATTATCTACACGTATAAACGCCTTCAAGGGCACCTCAGCCCTCAGGATGTGATTAATGAGACGCGTGCGCCGAATGGACATGCCAGATCAGGGCCGACTCCAGCTGGAGACCTGGCTTATTGCTATCACTAGATTACACAGAGAACCTGTGCTAAAATCGTACAATGGAAGGTACATGTAGTGATGTGTGATAAGGGGGAGCGTCCTCCGACCCATCATGGTTTCCTGTTTATCTGATCTTCCACCTCATGGATTCATCTGCTTTCCGAGACATCATCAATAGTCGATAGGGTTGCCAGGTCGGCCATGTTTCCCTGGACACACTTTACTATTTCGTGCAGAGGGAGAGCACAGGGAAAGTGCTGCCCTGCAACATGTATAATTCATATGCTGTAGGAAGGAAATCAAGGCAGGTCACCTGGGATTCCTTTGTGATTTCTTACCTGCAGCAAAATGATTCTACATTTTTGAAATGCGGGTTTTTGCCGGCACTCTAGCTAGACTTGCCAGATCGGCCATGTTTTCCTGGACGCAAATAATTTATTCATGCTGATGGGCAGTGCATGAAAAATGCCACCCCGCAGCATGTAGAATCCATACGCTGCAGATTGAAAACTATGACGGAATCCCAGGTTACCTGCCCTGATTTCGTCCTGCAGCATATGGATTATACATGTTGCAGGGCAGCACTTTTACCTTTGCTCCTCCTGTGCATGAAATAGTGACATGTGTCCAAGAAAACATGGCCGATCTGGCAACCCTAACTGTAGCACCGGAATTTTTCTAAAGGTATTTGCACAACTGGCCAACACCGGCGCTTAGTGGATAACCCCTACCTTTAGACGTCTTTTACTTATCTAAGTCGTCTGTGTTTCCAAATGGGAAGAACAAGAACACCAGAATGTAAACAGAGCCAGACACATCTCCATATTTATACGTTACACTTCATACAATACATATGTACAGCGCTGCGGAATATGCTGCCGCTTTATAAATAAAGAATAATAATAATAATAATAAAAATGTATATATACAGTTGCAAGAAAAAGTATGTGAACCCTTTGGGATTACGTGGAGTTTTGCATGAATTGGTCATAAAATGTGCTCTGATCTTCATCTAAGTCACAACAATTTGAAAAACACAGTCTGCTTAAAATAATATAACACAAACATTATATGTTTTCATGTTTTTATTGAACAGAACATGTAAACATTCACAGTGCAGGGTGGAAAAAGTATGTGAACCTTTGGACTTAATAACTGGTTGACCCTCCTTTGGCAGCAATAACCTCAACCAAACATTTCCTGTAGTTGCAGATCAGACCTGCACAACGATCTGGAGTAATTTTGGACCACTCCTCTTCACAAAACGGTTTCAGTGTAGCAATATTCTTGGGATGTCTGGTGTGAATCGCTCTCTTAAGGTCATGCCAAAGCATTTCAATCGACTGGGCCACTCCAGAAGGTGTATTTTGTTTTGTTGAAACCATTCTTTTGTTGAATTACTTGTATGCTTTGGGTCATTGTCCTGTTGCATCACCCATCCTCTGCGGAGCTTCAGTTGGCGGACAGATGGTCTTACGTTTTCCTGCTCAATGTCTTGATAAACTCTGGAATTCATTTTTCCATCAATGACAACAATCCGTCCAGGCCCTGAGGCAGCAAAGCAGCCCCAAACCATGATGCTCCCTCCGCCATGTTTTACAGTGGGGATGAAGTTTTGATGTTGGTGTGCTGTGCCTTTTTTTCTCCACACATAGTGTTGTGTGTTTTTTCCAAATAACTCAATTTTGGTTGCATCTGTCCACAGAATATTTTGCCAGTAGTGCTGTGGAGCATCCAGGTGCTCTTTTGCAAACTTCAAACGTGCTGCAATATTCTTTTTGGACA
Source organism: Leptobrachium leishanense (assembly GCA_009667805.1). Taxonomy (NCBI): domain Eukaryota; kingdom Metazoa; phylum Chordata; class Amphibia; order Anura; family Megophryidae; genus Leptobrachium; species Leptobrachium leishanense. The sequence goes on from CM019064.1 coordinate 35,047,137, forward strand.
GCAATGGCTTCCTCTGTGGTGTCCTCCCATGTACTCCATTCTTGTTTAATGTTTTCCTTATTGTAGATGTGTCAACAAAAATGTTAGCATGTGCCAGAGATTTCTGTAAGTCTTTAGCTGACACTCTAGGATTCTTCTTTACCTCATTAAGTATTCTGTGCTGTGCTCTTGCAGTCATCTTTACAGGACGACCACACCTAGGGAGAGTAGCAACAGTGCTGAACTTTCTCCATTTGTAGACAGTCTGTCTTACCGTGGACACATGAACATCAAGGCTTTTGGAGATACTTTTGTAACCCTTTCCAGCTTCATGCAAGTCAACAATTCTTGACCGTAGGTCTTCTGAGAGCTCTTTTCTGCGAGGCATGGTTCACATCAGGCAGTGCTTCTTGAAACCAGTAAACCCAAAACTGGTGTGTGTTTTTAAAGGACAGGACAGCTTTCAGCAACACATCCAATAATATCACACTGATTAGACTCAAGGTTGGCTCACTCCTGGCTCCAATTAGCTCTTGGAGAAGTCATTAGGCTAGGGGTTCACATACTTTTTCCAGCCTGCACTGTGAATGTTTACATGTTATGTTCAATAAACACATGAAAACATATAATGTTTGTGTTGTTTTATTTTAAGCAGACTGTGTTTTTCAAATTGTTGTGACTTAGATGAAGATCAGAGCACATTTTATGACCAATTCATGCAAAACTCCACGTAATCCCAAAGGGTTCACATACTTTTTCTTGCCACTGTATATGAAAAGTAGCCGTATATAAGCACGTGCATTGCCATCGCAGTATTCAACGACCTGTGAAGAGTCACAAAAACTGCTATATATTTATATATATGCCCCCACAGCAGAAGACGTCCTGTTTTACATTTCTTTTAGACAGTGAATCATGCACCAAATTAGCCACCAATCATCTACTAAAGACAGCGGCAGAACCAGAAATGTCAACGTTTACATCAACGTTGAGAATTGACATTTCAGGGGAACTCTGTAGCTTGTCCCTTGTAGACTGTAAGCTCTTAGGCCGGGGCCAGACGAGCGTTTTGCAGCGCGAAAGGAATGTCTGTAAGAGTGGACGTTCCTTCCACTTTACAAAGGAAGGATAGGACCTCGAGTGGGATGAAGTGCACAAAAATGGTTTATTCGGGTACAGCTTATGGGTTTTGCTGTACCCGAATAAACCATTTTTGTGCACTTCATCCCACTCAAGGTCCTAGCCTTCCTTTGTGCAGTTGACTTTGGGGGCTGGCGGCGTCCCTACATGATAGGGACCTCGTGGAGACGGTTGATGATTAGGTTTCCCACCTGGTTGTGTTCGTGGCGCTTGTGGATTGTTCCTTCCACTTTGACGCCTGTCTGGCCGCCTCGCTGAGCGCAGTTAGTGCGCTCAGCGCTGCAAGGCTCAATTCTCCTATGGATGATCGCGTTTTGCTGCCCCGAATGCGTGTTTTAGCATTTTGACAGGGAGGCTTGCAAAACGTCCGCAGCATGCGCAATTCATACGCGCTACAGCGTGTGGTGAGCCCCGTCAAAGCATCACAACGCTGCGACGGACGCCGGGAGTTACGTCAGTACAGGCGCACATAGTGCACTCGTCTGACCCCGGCCTTAGCAGGATCCTCTTCTCCCATTGTCCTTGGTCTGTCTAACCTCTTTGTCAATTTGGTTTGTTTTGTTCTACCCATTGTACATGTGGAATTCCAGAGATAACTAGCCGACCCACGTCTTCGTTGGCAGTAACTGCGATATAAATCCAGGTAATAATGAAATCGAGACCCTTTTATTAAGGAAACCAATTGTCAGCCCCTGGGGCTTTAATATGTATGAGCGCGGCTGCGTCTCTCTCATCCTCCACAGGGAGTTTTGGCTGCAGGACGGTCGATTGCCCTTCTCATCTCTCAACCCAGTTCAATAGCGAAAAGACAAAAACACTGAGGCTAGGAGAAGACTTCACGTCACGTTCTTATCCCAGGGTCAGCCACCTTGGCCTCCAGATATTCTGGAACTACATTACCCATGGGGCTCATACAACCTAACCATTGGGCAAGCATTATGGGAGATGTAGTTCCAAAATATCTGGGGGATGAAGGTTGATGACCCTCTTCTTTAATCACTTGCAACAAAATGCTCAATATGAAGAGGTTCCCGATTGTTGACGTTAGTTAAAGTCATCAAAGCACCTGAGGACCTATTCTGGTGTGAAGCGGTAATAGGAGGTTACAAGTGAAAAAAATGATTGCGAACCAATAGCCATTACTTAGCAGCTCCCAATTACCGTCTCTATTATGAATGAACCGCTATATTAGCCATATTTGCCACTAAAAGTTATGGCCGATGTGGCATCTCCTGGAGTCCATGGATCCAATAGAGACAAGAGAAGTTCTTACAGGACTACGCAAGGTCAGAACCTTTCATGTGGAATAACATACTATGCCCTGCTTCAGAAGCCCAACCTTTCTCGATCGCCCCGTTCATCTGGCGGCCTCTCTCTGCTGTCCCACATCAACAAGGACCCTTGGAGACACCTTCATTCCCTGTGGACTTGTCTTACACCACCCTATGTGATGCTCTCTCAAAATGCAAACCTCCAAGAAATCCCTCAACCTAGTGTCAGTGGAGGCTTGTCTATTGGGGAAATATGGGCAGTGCCCCACCAGCTTTTTCTGGGGGGGGGGGCGAAGTAAAATGAAATAATATATATTATTTGCATGTAAAGGATGCAAAATACTGGGCTTGTTCACTTCTGTGGGGGTAAGAAAGTTTAAGGGGAGGTTTTTGACACCCTACCCAACTTAAACCATCAACAGCCACCAGTGCCTAGTACAGTGATGCCAAAACTTGACATCCTAGATGTTTCTGAACATCCCATGATGCTCATTCAGCCTTAAAGCTGGTGGTGCATCGTGGGACATGTAGCTACGAAACATCTGGGGTGCCCAGGTTCGCCATCACTGGCCTAACGTATCATCTCTCCCCATTTCAGAGCTATGTCCAGTCCACCTTCACTCAATCTCTGTACGTGTATCTGAATACAGATAAAATAACTGGTGAGCATCTCTCATTCCCTGTTATTAGCTATTCTTATCCTCCACCGCCCCTACAGATTGTAAGCTCTTCTGCAGCTGAACCCTTTACGCCAACGGTCAGCAACCTTGGAGCTCCAGATGTTTTGAAACTACATTTCCCATGATGCTCAGCCACTCCTCACGTTGGCTAAGCCTCATGGTATATGTAGTTCCTAAACATCTTGGGAGCCGAGGTTGCTGACTAATGCTTTATACTCTTGACGGATTGTAAGCTCTTCTGCAACTGAGCATTTGTTCCTGCCGTATACCCTTTTTCTTTACCAATTTGTTCATTTCACATCCTCAGTTTATAATGTAGTAATGCAGGAGCAAAATAAATTATGATAATATTAATAATACATAATTAATATTACTACTACTATTATTATTATTTTTACTATTATTATTTTACTATTACTATTATTATTATTATTTTTACTATTATTACTATTATTATTACTGTTACTACTATTATTACTTCTATTACTATTATTACTATTATTATTACTATTACTACTATTATTATTTTTACTATTACTATTATTATTATTTTTACTATTATTATTACTATTACTACTATTACTATTATTATTATTATTTTTACTATTATTATTACTATTTTACTATTAATATTACTATTACTACTATTATTATTTCTTACTATTATTTTTACTATTATTATTATTATTACTATTTTACTATTACTATTACTACTATTACTATTATTACTATTATTATTACTATTATTATTATTACTATTTTACTATTATTATTACTACTATTACTATTATTATTATTATTTTTACTATTGTGGGTGTGGCTAACTGCCGAGGAGAGAGGAAGCAGGATTCATGAGCTCCGCTCTGATTGCGACTTTTTGGTGTGTTTTCACCAATTTTTTGAAGTATTCCCTCTCTCCCTTCGGCTCCGAGAAGCTTTGGATACTACCCCACGCTCTATGAGACAGCGTCCTGGGACATTTGGCTACCTGACTGCGGAATCGCCAACGTTTTTCTGGCTGGGGAATTTGTCCTAGCGGCCATCTTGGGGCCTAAGATCCGAGGCCAGACCTGAGGATGAGTGAGGATCGGGGGTCGCCATCGCTGACACAGGATGATCAACCCTTGACTAAGGGTGATCTGCAGCTTCTTTTCGCTGAGTTCCGTGAGATGTGGAGGGCTGAATTTCTGCTGTGTTCCTGCCGCGCTGCTACGTATGATGCTGCTGTCCCGGTGAAGCGCCCGCATGTCGAACGGGCCGAGATGGAGAGTTCCGGTGTCCCAGTGTGGAGGGTGACGCCTGACCCGATTGCGCCTCACTATGCAATCGCGGAGAGGGTGAGTGCGTTGGAGGTGGCGGAGGAACATTCCGGAGGGACCCCCACGGCCGTGGGTAACACTGGATTGGGAGGCCGCCTTCCCCCTTCACTGGCTGGGCATGCTGAGGATCTGCTTTCTTGTACACCTGATGTCTTACCTGAGATGGAGGTCGGTGATCGGTGCGGAGACTGCCCTGGCCCGGTGGGGCCTTCTGCTGTGCGGTGCCTGGTCCCTCTGCTGGAGCAGCCTGCTGCCCTCGGATCAGTTCCGGTATTCGGGGATGGTGATGGCCGGTCTGCTGTGGCTTCACGTCCTGGCCGGCTTTGTGGATGGCTCTTCTGTCCCGCCGGGGTGCCTCATTTGGAAGACCTGCTGCTGGCTGTATTGTGCATCACGTTGGCTGCTTGGATGACTTTACCCACCTGTATATTTTTAGATGCCGGCTGAACCCCCGGTCCGCTTTGGCGTGCTCTCCGGAGCTATTCGCTATCCAGCCTCGGCGGGTGACCGTATCTGGGGCTGTTTATGCCGACCACCCTGATCTGAACTCAGATGACATTCTTTTGCAACATCTGCCCCCCTTGCGGACACCCCTTTGACTTTTGAGCTCCCCCCCCCACACTATAGATGTTTATTTTTCTGTTGACGGAGATTCGCTCGACCACCTTAGTCTACACTGCTCCCCCTTATTTCTGTGTTTTCCCTGCCCCCCCCTCATCCTGCTATATCTCCCTTGTACCTCTACCCTGTGAGTTAGGCGGTGAATCCTCCACACCATCCTGTTACCGATGACTTTTGAGACTTTTTGGTTCTTTACCGTCACTTACCCCGCCAGCAATGGTGTACCCTACCTCCCCTCTCACCCCTTTTTTTTTTTTTTTTTTCCCCGGCATTATTCGGGCTGCCCCGAGGTGTGCCACTATGGCACCTACCATGGCTCTGGTTGCCATACTTGGCCCTCGGGCTCCTGGGCCTTGTGACATTATCCTTCCACGGCCTCCTTCAGGAGTGAGCCGGGAAAGTCACAATCTTGGCCTTTGCCACTCTCCTCTACCCCACCCAATTATATATATATCCCCTTTTTTTTTTTTTTTTTTTTTTTTTTCTTCCCCTTTGCTCCTTTGCTGGTGTGTGGTCGGTGTAGTTCTCTTCACCCTTTCCCACGGTTTGTTAACTTTCCGTTGCCAGATGTACTACTTTGAGGTAGACTTATATTTTCTTGCTTTGATGATGCAATGTTTCCTGCTGACAAGACAATTTTTGATTTCTATTTAGATGAGACCCCCCTATTTGGGGATGTTTATTGTTACTCTCCTGATGTATTTATGCTGACTGTTTATATGCTGGCTGTCTTATTGCTGATGCTTTTTCATCGCATGTGGCCCTGCGAGGCCCTTACTCTTTCTGTCTATATGACGACCTAATTACAAAATAAAAAACTTTAAAAAAAAATAAAAAAAAATATATATTTTTACTATTATTATTACTATTTTTACTATTAATATTACTATTACTACTATTATTATTTCTTACTATTATTTTTACTATTATTATTATTATTACTATTTTACTATTACTATTACTATTATTATTACTACTATTACTATTATTATTTTTACTATTATTATTACGACTATTACTATTATTATTACTATAATTATTATTTTTACTATTATTATTACTATTACTATAATTATTATTTTTACTATTATTATTGCTATTATTATTACTATTTTTACTATTAATATTACTATTACTACTATTATTATTTCTATTACTATTATTTTTACTATTACTATTACTACTATTATTACTATTACTATTATTATTACTATTACTACTATTATTATACTATTATTATTACTAATTTTACTATTATTATTTTTACTACTATTATTACTATTATCACTACTATTATTATACTATTATTATTACTAATTTTACTATTATTATTATTACTACTATTATTACTATTATCACTACTATTATTACTATCACTACTACTATATTATTATTACAACTACTATAATTATTTATATTACTATTATTATTACTACTATTACTATTATTATTATTATTTTTACTATTATTATTATTATTACTATTTTTACTATTATTATTATTGAATTTAAACTGTGTTTTTTGCTTTCGTTTGGATCAACAGCAGTAGTTGACGTGTGGAACCCGATGGATGCATGTCTTTTTTCAGCCTATGTAACTATGTAACAAACAAAGCTATTGCTAATCACAGATGAACTTGTGTTATTTTAACGCTCCAGAAATAAATCAGGAGCGTGGTCCAAGCAAATAAATGGTGAGCGCACATTCCAGTAATACCGCAAAGATATCAAACATGAATGAGAACATTTGGCGATGAGCTAAATAAATACAGATAATTTTTTTGTGTGCTCGTCATCACTTTCACCCATCCCTGAACTTCAGATTTGGTAAATCCGTCATATAAAACAGTCAATTCGTTTTCTGTGTGGTTTAGGCTCTCCAGTTCCTCATTCTACAGAACATGTCATTTTGGTAACTGCTGATTTTGTATCAGTTCCAGCTCTACAAGCAGTAGGAGCACATGGCCATTTACAGAATTTTCTCTGATAGATGGCACTGTAGGCGGCCATTTATTTGGAAATGATTCCCCTGCCTGGTAATTACAGAGTACTGATCGATTTATTTATTTTGAAGTTTTTCAAAAAATGTGTTAACCCCTACACTACCAAGATCGACTATACTCGATCTGCAAGGCACCTCCTGGTGCCCTGATTTCGAGTACAGTCGTTACGATGATCCACAGGTGCTTTGCAATGGGATTTTGTTTGTTGCAAACTAAATTCGTTTGTAATTGGGCTTCAGAACATGCCCCTAAATATTTAGCACTGTAGGCATGATGCCGGAGGTGCCATCTCTACTTAAAACAAGCTGGGAATATGTGTGAATGACATCCCCCCAGCTGATCCTGCACGGAGCTCAGTGCTGCAGTAACTCCATTTGGCCTGTAGATGGCGACATCTGCCTGCCAAATAGGTTATTACAGTAAGGAATACATTGGAAATATTCACAAACACACTGTATAAATAATAATGATTTTCCAAAAAACACCACAGTTCCTGAAAATCCCTTGGTAGAGAAGAGGTTAAAACAGTCTTAAGTTTACAGATATTAACCATTTGTGTAGTTGTTGAAGCGCTATAAAACAAGTTAATAATCTTGAACCTGTATTAAATGTCGCTAAAAATCGATTGGCGTCAAAAAAGAAATTTTGGTCTAGTTTTACATCACATTTTTATTTACGTAAATGGCCCGATAGGTTGTGATGTCATCGCCTTCAGAGGCATTCTCTAAAAACGAGAGGGTTTCTTTTTGGTCATTTGTGATGTTCAAACATATGTCCATGTTACAGTATAAAATCACACGGAAACAAAGACCGTGCGGTAGTTTTTTTAGGAAATAAAATGTAATATATCTTTGGCTTCTGGCCTTCATATTCTGTTTATATATTGTATTAACTATTTATTCATGTTCAGGTGACAACAAATCCCGGCACCAATTTTCACTTCAGTTTGGCATGTCTCCCACTATCAGTTTTTACGGAATAAACCCCATGCTTGTTTAACCCCTTCTCTACCAAGTCGTTTTATATAAACCTACTTCGAGGACCCAGTGGATTTATGGAAAACAACTTTATGTTGCAGGCAATGCAAAAAATGAATGTACCCATCGTAAAATAACTTTTTTAGACATTAAGGGGGTTATTCAGAGAACACGAAAATGCCTGGAATTTATATATAAGGTCCTGAAAATGCCTAAAAAATCCTAAATAAATAAATAAATAAATAAAGAGACTTTTTACTGCAGAATAAAATAATAAACGGTTTATTAGATATTGAATTAAAATGAGAATATTTTTAACATTGAAGCCAATGAATAAACCTGTCGATTAAAAACACCGAACAGCAGGGCATTTCAGCAACTTTTCACTGCTGTTCGGTGTCTCTGAATAGATTAACCATTGCTTCTCTATGGGGATTTCACTGCCGTCGAACAGCACCGTACGTGCAGGCAATTCACCAAAATTTGGCAAACTGCCTGCTCTCTGAATAGCCAAATGACCTTGAAATGTCACCGTACGGGAAATTCCATGTTCGGTGACATTTCGGGACCAGATCGGCTCTTTCTGAATAACCCCATATTTTTTCGAGTAAGGTTTCCATGTTTCCATCTCACATCGAGCTCTGAAGATTTTTTATTTTGGAATCCTCTCCCGTAAAAATAAAAACAAGTAAATCATAGATGCCGGACCCTATATATGGTCTACACAGGCTTGCCCCACAGTCAGTTCCCGTCCTGTCACCGGGACTTTAAATGTGAAATCACGTGGCTGATCGGATTTCTGCCCTTTGAAATTTCTTTTCCGTCTTGAACAGTTTCTGTCAGGAGATGAATGCTCAGCGAAAAGCTCAGGCGCTGATCCACAGGAACAACAGAGACGACCGTCCGTATGGCTTCCTGACTGTGTTTTGGGCCAAACAGCTGTATTCCCCTGTCCATGACATAATAATATCCAGATTGAGTCAGCTGACGCGCTGCACGACAAATGTTACAGCAATTACATTACAAAACGTGTTCAGCTAATGTGGGCGGAGACGGTTCAGAGATGATTGGGAATTTTTTTTTTACTGACCATAGACAGGCCGTTATCCGGAATTCTAAAATCCAGAACACTCTGAAAACCAGAGATTTCAGAGCCGTCTGGATTTCAGTGATACCTGGACCAGAGGAGCTTCCTACGGTCACTGCCGTTCCGGGACCTGGCTCCCGAGTGCTGCAGCAGACCACGGCACACGCTGAGAGCATCTGGGCTGCATCAGCTTGGGATGTGACATGCTGCTCTGAGCCACACTGACTCCAGGCAGCATGTCCACGAAGACAGGCTGCAGAGCGCTCCTAGCGTGTGTAGACTGCGAGAGCTGCAGCAGGAAGGGGATTATGCCTCTCAGAGCCGTAGCTAGCTCCTTTTGCACCCGATGCAAAACCAGAAAATTGTGCCCCCCCACATAATTTTAAAAATTAGAGTCCCCGACCAGTGGCGCAGTGCTAAGCTCCTGGATGCTCCCCGCGACCAGAAGCAGTGGATCGGACCACCCTTTGCGCTGAGGGATGAGAGGCAAGTATGTGATTTTTGGGGGGGTTCCAGCTGGTGATGACTAGGGATGAGCAGTTCGGGTTCGGACGGTTCAGAGTTCGGCCCGAACTTAGCCTGTTCGGGTAGATCGCGAACTCCGAACATTTTGGCGTGTTCGGTTCGGGAAAAAAAAAGAAATTTTGAAAAAAGTATAGAAAATGCTTAAAAAAATACTAAAAAATCTAGAACTAAAGAGACTCTTTACTGCAGAATATTATAAGCAACGGTTTATTAGATATTGAATTAAAAACTAATGTCTAGGTGCAAAGCTTCTCACCTCTACATGACCTTTTTTTTTTTCAAACGGCACAACAACAGATGTTTTAGCCTGGTCTAATCAATTTGATACATTTTATGTAGAATGAAGGTGTGGTGTCTGCTTCTGTTCTGAGTGAGTAATTTCCCTCCTAAAACTTCCTAATATGCTGCATTTAACTGCTATGTGAAAAAATACAAAATTTCCTCATTGCCGGCTTTTAACATCTAAAGCAATGTTATTTTTCACCTCGGGATTAAACATTCACAGGGTTATTCAGAGAGCGGTGAAAAGCAGGAGAATAACTGGAGAAGTGAAAATTCTAGGTCAAAATAGCCGAACCAGAAAAATTCTCCCATTTATCTCACTTTCCAAATCGGCTCTTTGGTCTAGATTGTTCTCTTCTCCTGCCAGTTCTCCTGGCTTTCACCTCTCTCTCAGGGTTGTTCAGAGAAAGGTGAAAACCAGGAGAATGGCAGGAAAAGAGAACAATCTGGACCAAATAGCCAATTTGGAAAGTGAGATAAGGCTAGGGTCAGACTAACGCATGTTTCACAGCGACCGTCAAAAAGTGCGTCCGAACGCATTGCCGTATTTTTTCACGGAATGCGTGAAGACGGTCATACGATGCGCATTTTTGTGTGTGATTTTTTACGGATCCAAACCAGGAAACTTTGGGTGTCTGGACGTTATGTTGGCCGGACATGAGCAGGGTCTGACGTCTCCAAACCACACACACACGCCGCTAGTGGATGCAGCGCACTCTGTATGTCCGTACTAGCGGTTCTGCGTTCTCGAAAAAATGCGTTCATTTTCCACTTGCGTTGCGCAGCCGGACTTTCGTGCGATCGTACTTCGTATATTGGCCGTCATTTGCTGCTAGTGCGGCCGTGATTAATTGCGCCTAAACGCACGTTAAAAATTCTCTAGTCTGACCCTAGCCTAAATGGGAGAATTTTTCTGGTTTGGCTATTTTGACCTAGAATTTTCCATTCTCCAGTCATTCTCCTGCTCTTCACCGCTCTCTGAATAAAGAAGAGCGGTTCTGCGTTCTTGAAAAAATGCGTTCATTTTCCACTTGCGTTGCGCAGCCGGACTTTCGTGCGACCGTACTTCGTATATTGGCCGTCATTGCCCGTCATTTGCTGCTAGTGCGGCCGTGATTAAGTGCGCCTAAACGCATGTTAAAAATTCTCTAGTCTGACCCTAGCCTAAATGGGAGAATTTTTCTGGTTTGGCTATTTTGACCTAGAATTTTCCATTCTCCAGTCATTCTCCTGCTCTTCACCGCTCTCTGAATAACCCTGACAGGGTTATTCAGAGAAAGGTGAAACTCAGGAGAATTACTGAAGAGAAAATTCTAGGTCAAAATAGCCGAACCAGAAAAATTCTCCCACTTATCTCACTTTCCAAATCGGCTATTTGGTCTAGAATTTTCCATTCTCCTGCTTTTCACCGCCAAAAAATCAGTAAACTTTTTCTGTGTGTCCGAAAATGTCTCCTCTTTTCATACAGACTGCCGCCCCAAGCAGTTGTTTATGGATAGATTAAAGGAAAACTGTTTACCATCATTTGAAACGTCATTTTTTGGTTTTTACATATTTCTATACATCCTAGAAATCCGCCACTTAACGGGCAGGTTATGGGGACCTCTTAGGCACAATATTTGAAGGAATTTTTCGTTTTTATTTTAAGGCTAGGGACAGATGAGCGCATTTTCTGCGGCCACCGTCAAAATGTACGTCGATGCGTGCGCACGCATTTTTTCACGGAATACGCTTAAGTGGTCAGACGATTCGCAATTCTGGACGTATTTCATGACGATGGGGTGAAAAGAAGTCTAGGGAAATCCGGCTGTTTGAACGTTATGTTGGCCGCACACTAGCAGCGTCTGACATCTCCTAATCACGCACACACGCTGCTATGCGGCCGCAGCGCACTCTGTACGTCAGTACCAGCGGTTTAACGTTCTCGAAAAAATGCGTTCATTTTCCACTTGCGTTGCGCGGCCGGACTTTTGTGCGACCGTACTTCGTATATTGGCTGTCATTGCCCGTCATCTGCTGCTAGTGCGGCCGTGATTAAGTGCGCCAGAACGCGCGTTCGCACTGCCTCAGTCTGACCCTAGCCTTAACCCTTATTTCATGGAAAACTCACTGTCCCTTTAAAAACGTTTTTTTTAAAACTTTTTGTCCTTGTTTCCTGTCCCCCAGGGCACTACCCGGACCCCCATACACTTTTTATGGCAAATATCTAGCATATATGCCCTCTTGGAGGCCACTCTAAAAACCAAATTTTCAGCCCCATTGACTTGTATGGAGTTCGAGTTCGGGTTCAGATTCGGAGCGAACATTTGGAAAGTTTGGGTTCGGATACGAACCCGAACCCGGGCGTGTTCGGCTCATCCCTAGTGCTGACTGATTCTGCAGAAGCGGCATCACTTAGCACCAGCGTCTAGCAGTGGGTAACTTTTGTAGCTATGGCGGGATGGTAATTAGCGTTAGGACTTTGTAATCCTAACGCTATTTACTATTTGCGCTCCCCATGTTAAGTATAGGGAGCGCAAAGTACAGTAACCTCGCGCTGAAAAGCACAATCTCCTGGATTTTTTAACCTGTTACCGTTGGGTTTGTAATATGAGGGTCCTGCGCTAGGATGTGATATGGGCAGCATGCAGTAACCTCATTTAACCTAGCACCAACGCTCACATGTGTGAGTGCTAGCGTTAAGGAGGTGATGGGTACATATGACTATATATATAGTGCACACACAGTACATGTACAAATACAGTACACACAGAATACATGCATGTATAGCAAAAGAACATTTAGCATAATATACACCCCCCCAGAATAATATACACAGCACTGAGCCCCCAGACTATTTTCCCCAGTTCACATGGATATTATTGACCCCAGCTCATATGGGTATATATTGCCCCAGTTCACATGGATATTATTGACCCCAGCTCATATGGGTATATATTGCCCCAGTTCACATGGATATGGCTCAGCTCATGGATATGCTCCCCAGCTCTCATGGATATTTCCCCAGCTCTCATGGATATTGCCCCAGCTCTCATGGATAATGCCCCAGCTCTCATGGATATGCCCCCCCAGGTCTCATGGATAATGCCCCCCCAGGTCTCATGGATAATGCCCCCCCAGCTCTCATGGATATTGCCCCAGCTCTCATGGATAATGCCCCAGGTCTCATGGATATGCCCCAGGTCTCATGGATAATGCCCCCCAGGTCTCATGGATAATGCCCCAGCTCTCATGGATATGCCCCAGGTCTCATGGATAATGCCCCCCAGCTCTCATGGATAATGCCCCCCCCAGCTCTCATGGATATGCCTCAGGTCTCATGGATAATGCCCCAGGTCTCATGGATATGCCCCCCAGCTCTCATGGATATTGCCCCAGCTCTCATGGATAATGCCCCCAGCTCTCATGGATAGTGCCCCCCAGCTCTCATGGATAGTGCCCCCAGCTCTCATGGATAGTGCCCCCAGGTCTCATGGATATGCCCCCAGGTCTCATGGATAGTGCCCCCAGGTCTCATGGATTGTGCCCCCAGGTCTCATGGATTGTGCCCCCAGCTCTCATGGATATTGCCCCCAGGTCTCATGGATTGTGCCCTCTCAGGTCTCATGGATTGTGCCCCCCAGGTCTCATGGATAGTGCCCCCAGCTCTCATGGATATTGCCCCCAGGTCTCATGGATTGTGCCCCCAGGTCTCATGGATAGTGCCCCCAGGTCTCATGGATTGTGCCCCCAGGTCTCATGGATTGTGCCCCCAGGTCCCCCCAGGTCTCATGGATTGTGCCCCAGCTCACCTCTCATTGCCGGCGGCCGCGTGCTTCCTGCTTGAACGGCCGCTGACCAGAAGTGCAGCCGCTCGCCTGGGATCGATGAAACAGCCTGCCGCGATCTCGCGAGATCGCGGCTGGTTGTTAGATCCCAGGTGAGCGGCTGCACTTCCTGTGAGCGGCCGTTCAAGCAGGAAGCAAGCGGCCGCTCGCATTCGTTTCGGGCTGGGCGCTTCACAGCTGTGAAGGGGCGCAGCCATGGCTCGAGTCCTGCTGGAAAGCTGCGGGAACCTATGGGATTCGCTTGTTTAAACTTGTCGAATTGAAACACTGAAAATCAGGGCATTTCGCCAAAATTTCGGTGCAGTTCGACTTTCTGTGATTGAAGATGATAGTCTTCTATGGAGCAATTTCCACTCTGCCGAACTGCGGCGAATTGCACCGTATTTCTCTGTTAATTCACGAGTATTCGGAGAATTGACAGCTAAGTAAATAGACGAATTGGCCCAAAATTGCACCAAACAATGAAATTCCCCATCCGGTGCAATTCGGGGCCAATTTGGAGGCTGATGAATAACCTCTTTATTTGAAGCACAGACCACCAGGGGGCAAAGGTCCGGGACATGTCCAGGGTCCATGTGTCTGCTGGGATGTTGAGTAGAATTGCCTTGCCAAACCCATTGTACCTTTTGTACAGCGCTGCGGAATGCGTTGGCCCTTAATAAATAATAATAAACCACGGACCGTCCCAGGAAATTCAGGATTGTTCGTATTTATTTGGGAAGATTGCTATTCTAAGACCAGTAAAAGAGTATAATATTGTATTTTTGCTCTTACGTAATTCTTCATGAATTCCTTTATCGTTTAGAGAGATACAGTGCAGCAAGATTGGTTTTTCCCCAAATAATTAATTTATGATATCCCTCGTGCTCTGATAATTCCCTGACGGGAGGGAGGGATGGTGTGTTACGTCTGAGAGCCGTCTCTTTTAATTAACAAGCTTAAAATGTAAATTTAACAAGCAATTGCCCTTCCTTGGGTGTAACGTGCCCTTCACCCCCCATATCTTATGAAACAATTGGGATGTGCAAATAGAAGCGATCCAGAGTGAGACGCTTCTATCCCGCACTTCCATCACTTAATCACTGCACGATGACATCTCTTATCTGGTATAATCATATTGTTTAAAAGATTTATTATAAATGTGCGGGGGATGGGCCATCATGAGCATAAACACTGGCTATTCCTCAGGGCAGGATGCGCAGAGGAGAAAGAATACAATAAATAAAAATATATTTCTTTTAAAAAATAATAATAATATATATTATTTCTGTTAAAAGTCTGTACATAAATGTTTACGGCACCGCGCATGATGGAGCAACTCTCGGCCCAGCTCCATGATACTCCTATCTTCCTAAAGATCTGAGCTTTCTGAGTGGCGGAGCTGTATGGTACACTCCCCATTACCAGTGCCACCACCCCCCGTTTTTTTTTCTTCTCTCTTCCATTATTATTTACTCGTTTCTTTTACTTTGTTTTTTCTTCACTCGCTTTTTCTTTTCGACATTTAGCATTTGTCTTATATTTTCTTCTGCAGTGTATCTATTGTACTGTTCTGTTATACAACATTAAAGGAACACTCTAATCAAAAATCCCCCCCCCGTTTTTTACATTAAACTATACCTATTCCCTCAATAAATAGGTAGGGTGTGATGCAGTTTGCACGTACTGTACATGCACATAGACACAAACACATACATAAACATCTATCGGTTCTCAGAAACGTGGGGAGAAGTGCAGCAGTTTCTTCCACCTCACCCAGCGTCACCAGCAGCCGGGATTTTGAATTTTCCAGCTGCCGGGCGGTCACCAGACCAGTCACTTGTGACATCAGCACATGGAGAGCATGCCAGTGTGACACATAGGATGTATATGCACAATTGTATAAAGTATGTAATCTTCATGTTTATATGGTGCTTGTAATTGATTACTATCAGGGTTATTCAAAGAGATCCGAATGGCTGCCAAAAGGGAACCGAACGCTGAAAATCAGCGTTCGGTTACCTTTCCTGGCCATTCGGCTATTCAGAGCAGGCAGTTCGCTAAATGTTGGCGAATTGCCTGCATATACGGTGCCTGTTTGGTGCCTGTTCGAGGGCAGTGAAATCCCCACAGAGAAGCAATGCTTTGTCTATTCAGAGAACAAAAACCATCAGTGAAAAGTTCCCAAAATGCCCTGTCATTCAGTGGTTTAATTCGGCAGATTTATTCAGGTGAATCCCATAGGGTTCAATGTTAAAAATATTCCCGTTTTAATTCAATATCTAATAAACCGTTCATTATAATATTCTGCAGTAAAGACACTTTATTGATAGTTTTTTTTAGGATATCTTAAGCATTTTTCGGGATTTTTTTTTAAAAGAAAATCTGATTTTTTTTAACTTTTCTTCTTTTTTCGGTAACAGCCCTTTTTATTATTATTCATTGGATCATATGTAAATTTCAGACATTTTCGCTTAGTCGTTTCTTTGCAAACAGCGTTTCACTTTTCAAACATTCAAGGGAACTGGTTTTCTAATTTATTCACTGCATTCATCTGCGGTGTCGGCTTTTTCCGGCGGCTGCGCTGCGTGTGATCGGCTCCTGCTTGGGTTTTTCTGGCGTTTTCGGCGGGTTAATTCAGGGACCCTGTGGTGCTTGCTGAATACACCGCAGGGTTGCCAAAATGGGATCGCCAAATCGAACCGAATTGAAGAGAACGAAAAGTCACCGAACAGTCACCGAACGTGCGGTGGCTTTTTGATTCTCTTTAAATAACCCTGTATGAGAATGCACCTGGAAACAGGGTACTCTGATTGTGATGCAGCTCTCTGCTTCAGAAACAGGGGACTCTTATTGTGATGCAGCTCTCTGCTTCAGAAACAGGGGACTCTTATTGTGATGCAGCTCTCTGCTTCAGAAACAGGGGACTCTTATTGTGATGCAGCTTTCTGCTTCAGAAACAGGGGACTCTTATTGTGATGCCAGCTCTCTGCTTCAGAAACAGGGGACTCTTATTGTGATGCAGCTCTCTGCTTCAGAAACAGGGGACTCTTATTGTGATGCAGCTCTCTGCTTCAGAAACAGGGACTCTTATTGTGATGCAGCTTTCTGCTTCAGAACAGGATCTTAATGTGATGCAGCTCTCTGCTTCAGAAACAGGGGCTCTTATTGTGATGCAGCTCTCTGCTTCAGAAACAGGGGACTCTTATTGTGATGCAGCTCTCTGTTCAGAAACAGGGGCTCTTATTGTGATGCAGCTCTCTGCTTCAGAAACAGGGGACTCTTATTGTGATGCAGCTCTCTGCTTCCGAAACAGGGGACTCTTATTGTGATGCAGCTCTCTGCTTCAGAAACAGGGGACTCTTATTGTGATGCAGCTCTCCTGCTTCAGAAACAGGGGACTCTTATTGTGATGCAGCTCTCTGCTTCAGAAACAGGGTACTCTGATTGTGATGTAGCTCTCTGCTTCAGAAACAGGGGACTCTTATTGTGATGCAGCTCTCTGCTTCAGAACAGGGGACTCTTATTGTGATGGCAGCTCTCTGCTTCAGAAACAGGGGACTCTTATTGTGATGCAGCTCTCTGCTTCAGAAACAGGGGACTCTTATTGTGATGCAGCTCTCTGCTTCAAACCAGGGGACTCTTATTGTGATGCAGCTTTCTGCTTCAGAAACAGGGGACTCTTATTGTGATGCAGCTTTCTGCTTCAGAAACAGGGGACTCTTATTGTGATGCAGCTTTCTGCTTCAGAAACAGGGGACTCTTATTGTGATGCAGCTTTCTGCTTCAGAAACAGGGGACTCTTATTGTGATGCAGCTCTCTGCTTCAGAAACAGGGGACTCTTATTGTGATGCAGCTCTCTTTTTCAGAAACAGGGGACTCTTATTGTGATGCAGCTCTCTGCTTCAGAAATAGGGGACTCTTATTGTGATGCAGCTCTCTTTTTCAGAAACAGGGGACTCTTATTGTGATGCAGCTCTCTGCTTCAGAAACAGGGGACTCTTATTGTGATGCAGCTCTCTGCTTCAGAAACAGGGGACTCTTATTGTGATGCAGCTCTCTGCTTCAGAAACAGGGGACTCTAAGGCTGGGTTCACACCTGAGCATATCTCATATGCGCGTTTTACACGTGTTTTTTGTCGGGCGTTTTATCAGCGTTTTTGACAATTAGAAACGCGCGTCGAACGCACATTTTTTGAAGTCTATTGCTGCAAACGTGCTGTAATACGCCCCAAAGAAGCTCCTGTACTTCTTTGGGCGTAGGGCGTTTTACGGCGCGTTTTTACGCGCTGTAAAACGCCCAGGTGGGAACCATGCCCATAGAAAATAATGGGATTTCAGTGTTTGAGCGTTTTACAGCGCGTAGGAACACACTGTAAAACGCCCAGGTGTGAACCAGGCCTTATTGTGATGCAGCTCTCTGCTTCAGAAACAGGGGACTCTTATTGTGTAACACAGGGTCTGATGATCCTGAAGGATTGTGGGAGATTATGGGTGTGGCAATGCTTTCACCTCATAACCATGAGGCTGTTGTTAGAGAAAGCATCCATTTTGTCTCTCTTCTTTCTTTCCTGTTTTTACAGGTAAACCTAAAGTGGAAAATAACTCCCAAAACATTTAAAATGCAGAATAAATGTGTTCTATACAACTTTATTGACTGTGCAGGAATTCAGATGAGAGTGAATAGGGTATTCTTATGATAATCACTAGGAGGTTGAAGGTTCCAGTTACTCTTTAATACATGTAGTAATGCTGTATTTATTGGCGTAAAATGTTAGATTTATGTTTAATGTTTAGATTAAGTTAATTAATATTCAGATTATAAAGCTCTCATGCAGAAACGGCGCAGTTAGATAAATTTGTCTAAGAAACACAAAAGTGATTTGTTTTAATATTGCTGTAAAGACCATGTGTAAAGGTAATGGCAGGATTGTCTGATGCAGAGTCAGTTATGTACATTTAAACTTACTTTTTTATGCAGATAATCTCAGGTGCATTATTAACTTCTATTAGAGAAATTGTTATATGTCTTGGCATGTATGACATCCCCTTTTGTGCAGAAGGAAAAGGAATAGCTATAGCACGTTGCATATGTAGCGCTGCTTTAAAAGTGTGCTCTGGTGCAATGAACTGTTGATACCACTGGAGGGAGACAGAGACATTGTTGACTATGCTGGACAAAAACAAACTCCATCTCCCATCACCCTTTGCGTGAGGACAGGAAGTGGGTGGTACAAGGAGGAGGAAAGACATCACCAGCCTCGTGCAAGGCAGGAGGAGTGTGAGCAGAGACACGAGAGACGTAGGACGCACGCTGGGGCTGTTAGGGATTGAAACCAGGCCAGAGTGTGGATGTTGCTACAGTCGTGTTGGAGATCGTGCTGTTCCCTGAGCGTTTGACAGAACAGAGCGAGCAGTGAGAGAGAACAGTCGCGGGTGACACTTCTGGGGTCCTGGCAGAGTTGGAGCGCAGAGAGACGGTGGTATCCATTGTTGCAGTGATTGGAGAGTAAGTGTGCATCGGCCGATTGTGTACTACGCTGAACCGTTCTTAACAAAGTGCGGTTTGGGAGAAGAGGGACATCGTGTGAGGAGAGGCTGCAAACCAGAGGGGAGTGCTGGCGGCCTATGTGTTAGTGTCTGGCGGAGGAGAACCAGATCAGGAGTGCAGGCGTTAACAGCATCGGGTTCCAAGTGGCAGCGAGGACAGATCCTCTTGATAGAGATCCCTTTCTCCAGCGTTCATCGGTCCAGGACAAGCAGTTACATCGGATGGGTGAGAAGGCTTCGGCCTGGTGAAAACGCAGAACATTGCGCACTTGTTTATTGTTTCTTCAAGGGCCCCAACGGTGACTAGTCGAAGATTGTTTTTGTTTCATTCACTGGCCAGTTGAACACAGTACCCGGGTACCCTAGACAACACACATATATATATTTGAGCTATTTTTCACGGGACTTACACTCCAGAACTGAGGGGGTTAACCGGTTTCTTTTACCACCGCGTGTTTTTCCCGCGTTACGAATTCTTGTTACTCAAATACCATATATGCGTATTATATGCTGCTTTATTGGGATCAGTAAAGAATATAATATAGAAAAATCCACAACAGTGCTGGTGTATAGTTATTTCCTAGTGCGGTGAGAGTAACCCGAGGTTTATTCAGCGGCTCCTCCGGGGGTGAGCGCTACACATATATAAGGATGTAAAGATTGTGAGACTTATTCACATGAAAAGTTATATATATAGTGGAAATTAAGATGACATGTTACTTGGTCATTTAGAATGAAAATTGTATTGTTTTAAAAAGCAATTGAAAACAATATACAGATAATAAACATAACCATGAGGCTGCTGTTAGAGAAAGCATCCATATTGTCTCTCTTCTTCCTTTCCTGTTTTTACAGGTATTTACATCTGTTTGCTGGCCTCCTGAATGGGGTCTGCAACACTGGCGTCACCTCTCTTGGACCTTGGATCGCAACAGCGAGCGTTCTCAGCGAGGCTGCTGACGGATCTGTGCGTGCACGTGCAGCTCTGATCTATTACGCTGCGCCGGTGCTACCAGAACTTGTGTAAGTAAGGCCAGGGTCAGACGAGCGCATTATGTGCGCCTGTACCGATGTGTTTCCCGGCGTCCATCACAGCTTTGTGACGCTTCAACGGGGCCGGCCACACGCTGTAGCATGCGCATGAATTGCGCGTGCTGCAGCGGACGTGCTGTGGACGTTCTGAAAGCCTCCACGTCGTGGTGCTACAACGCGTGTTCGACGGGGCTGCAAAGCATGATTCTCCATAGGAGAATCGAGCCTTGCAGCCCTGAGTGCACTAACTGTGCTCAGCGAGGTGGCCAGACGGACGCCAGAGTGAATGGAACGTCCAATCTCACGGACAATCCTTCCGCTCTGCAAAATGCTCGTCTGACCCCAGCCTCTAGTGTAGTGTTGTGTAGTAAAGCCTCAGGGATTTCAGGGTTCGGGAGTCTCTGAGCTGAAGAGGAGGAGCAGCGCGTGACGATGGACAAAAAGTAAAATCACCTGAAAAAAGAAAAATATTTAAAAAAATTAAAGGCTGAGCAGCATCTGCCGAATAATTAAAAGGCAAAAAAGGGAACTCTATTTTTATTTATAGAGTATTCATTTAATATTGCAATAGAGAAAAAAAATAGTAATAAAAGAAAAAAAATATATATATAGAGGGGTATCATTTTCCTTTGTACTCATATTTTCAAAATTTACAGCTTTCATTAATGCAGTATGACACTGTATATCAATCATCTCTGGTATTAATGTTCCTCAGCAACGGGAAGCGCTGCGATTCCCCCCACCCCCAATATTTAACATGAACGCACACTCCAATCTAGAGTTTTATTGGAAGTGATCAAGCAGCCGGACTCATCCCGTGCAGGCCGAATGTCTACGTATATTATTAAAAACCTCAAGATGGCGAATAATAAAATCCATTTTTTTTTCTTTATTACACTAACAAGTCGGAGCAGACGTTTCCTCGGGGGATGGGATTAGATTAGCTATTCAGGGATATCGGGGAGGGTTATAAGGGAATTTTCTCTTCTCACACCTGCGCCTGTGTCGACCGCGCGTAATTTAATCAGACAGACGAGCCCAGACTCCACTGTCAATAATGAAAATGTGTAGCGTATATCAAATTACCAGCACTGTCACCGAGTATTAGGCCGTGGGATTGTATTCCGTCCACAATAAATGGTGAAATTTCATCGATGCCGCCACGAAAAAATGCAGTGTTATTCTGTAACGAGAGAGCCGTGGAGGAATGCCTTGAAAACCGCGTCCAGTGCTTTGTCTCTACATGGGCTTATTCGCTAAAATAGGAATTGTCGGAAAGATGTTCACTCTGTTCATACAGTGTTTTCCTGGTTTTTGACTTTGGCTCTGGTTTTGACTAACTGTATTTCTCCTGCCCTAGACCTCAGCTCTGTTTCTGTTATTCGGTTTACCCCTTCTGCTCTAGATTTTGGCTCTTTTTCTGGTTTCCAGTGTACCTCTCCTGCCCTAGACCCTTGCTCAGTTTCTGGTTTTCATGTAACTCTCCTACTGCAGAACCTGGGTCAGTTTCTTGTTTTCCGTGTACTTTTCCTGCCCCAGACCCTGTCTCTTTTTCTTGTTTTCTGTGTACCTCTCCCACCCTAGACCCTGGCTCTATTTTTGGTTTCCAGTGTACCCACTATTCAGACCCCCACATTGTAGATGATCCCCTGTTTATTATTTGCTGGTATGACCTCATCACCCACTATCCAGACACGCACATTGTAATTGCTCCCCTCTATTTGTTTCCCCCCACCATTTGCTTTCCTAATTCCCTAATTAGCATGTGCATTTCCTGCCCTATTGAGACGGCCCCATATCAGGTGTGAGCTTAATCTGCCTGACTGGAATCAGTCTGTCAGATCAGTCTCCTCCATATTACAGCAAGGGCTGGCTCTGGATCCTTGACTCGGGTGACCATCACTAAGTGACCATCCAAAGTGGCATTGGAGTTGCCTTTCTGGAGTTAAGTGACCATCCAAAGTGGCAGTGGAGTTACCTTTCTGGAGTTAAGTGACCATCCAAAGTGGCAGTGGAGTTGCCTTTCTGGAGTTAAGTGACCATCCAAAGTGGCAGTGGAGTTGCCTTTCTGGAGTTGCGAAACTGGAGGAAGGAACTGCAAGGGCCACATTTTACATTGGGTAAACACACTGCTAGATTATGCTTTCTCTCACCCTTCTACTCTTTACTTCTACCTTTCTCCTTAAATGGAACTCATGCCCCTCTACCACCGACCCCTACACGATCTGCATCTCTCCCTCCCTCCTCTCTTCCCACATGATGGCCTCACATAAGCTCCTTTGTTTCCTCAGAACATGGTCTCCCTCTAACTCTCGTGCTGCCAATCACTCCCACTCCCACAAATCCCATTCCCACCTTCTCTTTCTCACTCTCCTGCTGTTACTCTATGCAGGTGACATATACCCTATCCCTGGCCCCACAACACATCCAATACTTCCCTCTCATCCTATCTCCATCACACATAAATCACCTCCCTGCAAGCCCAGCAACCTCATTCCCATAAACCCTCAGCGCCTGTCCTCTTTCTCCTGCGCCCTCTGGAACGCTCGGTCTGTTTGGAACAAACTCACAGCCATCCATGATCTCTTCCTTTCAAACTCCTTCAACCTCCTAGCTTTAACTGAAACCTGGCTAACTCCCTCTGACACGGCCTCCGTTGCTGCTGTCTCACATGGTGGTCTACACCTTGAGCCATACCCCCAGACCGGGTGAGAGAAATGGTGGCGGGGTCGGAATCCTGCTCTCTCCCACCTGCACCTACCAGCATCTCCCACTACCCCCATCCCTCTCCTTCTCCTCCTTCGAGACACACTGCATCCGCCTGTTCTCTCACCTGGCTCTCAGGTTGGCAGTCATCTGCCGCCCACCGGGACCAACCTCCCAGTTCTTTGACCACTTTTCTACCTGGCTTTCTCACTTCCTGTCTTCTAATCTTCCATGCCTAATTCTTGGGGACTTCAACATTCCCATTGATGATCCTTCTGCCCCTGCTGCCTCCAAACTTCTTTCACTCACATCCTCCCTTGGACTCACGCAATCCTCCCTCCTCCCTATCCACCGTGATGGTCACTCTGTTGACCTTGTCTTTTCCAACCTCTGCTCTGTTTCTGAGTACACCTGTCGCCCTTTCCCCATCTCTGACCACCACCTTCTCTCTTTCAACCTATCTGGACTTCCTAAACACCCTGCTCCCCCACCCCGCACACACACTCGCAGAAATCTACATGCTGTGGACCCCCATCAATTCTCCAATCTACTTCACCACCTCCCTCACACCTCATCCTTCACCTGCCCTGATGCTGCCGCTAATCACTACAACACCACACTTATCTCTGCTTTAGACATGATTGCTCCTCTTCGACTCTGTAAGGCCTCACGCCGCCAGCTTCAACCCTGGCACACCCTCCAGACACGCTACCTGCAAAGATGCTCCCGCACTGCAGAGCGTGCCTGGAGGAAATCCCGCTCTGAAGCTGATTTTGTTCATTTCAAGTTTATTCTCCGGTCATACACCTCTGCACTTGGCCAAACAATCCTTCTTGTCATCTCTTATATCTACACTGTCCTCCAACCCTAAACGACTCTGGTCCACCTTCAACACCCTCCTCTACCCACCCGCACCTCCCCCCTCAGCTGCCTTCAGCGCTCAAGACCTGGCAGATTTCTTCCTCAATAAAACTCTTCTATCAGAAACAACATCCCAGCACAAGATAGTTATCTGCCACCTCCACTCCCAGAAGCCCCCTCTGCTACCCTCTGCCGCTTCCTCCCAGCCACTGAGGAGGAAGTCACTTCCTTACTGTCCTCCTCACATCTCACCACGTGCCCGCTGGACCCCATTACCTCACATCTAATTCCTCCCCTCTCCTCCTCCCTCACCCCTGCTCTCACACACATCTTCAACCTATCTCTCTCCACTGGCTCCTTCCCATCCGCCTTCAAACACGTGCTAGTTACCCCTTTACTAAAGAAACCATCCCTCGATCCCAACTCTCCATCCAACTACCGCCCTGTATCCCTGCTTCCCTTCACATCTAAGCTCTTAGAAAAACTAGTCTTCAACTGCCTCTCCCTCTTCCTGTCCTCCAATTCCCTACTTGACACACTGCAATCAGGTTTCTGTCCCCTACACTCAACTGAAACTGCCCTCACCAAAGTCACCAACGACCTCCTAACTGCTAAAAAACACGGCCACTATTCTATCCTCATACTGCTTGACCTCTCGGCTGCTTTTGACACTGTTGACCACCCCCTCCTTCTGCAGACCCTCAGCTCTTTTGGTCTCTGTGACACTGCACTCGCTTGGGTTGACTCCTATCTATCCAACAGGTCCTTCTCTGTATCCTTTGCTGGTAACTCCTCCTCTTCATTGCCTCTATCTGTTGGTGTACCTTAAGGCTCTGTCCTTGGTCCTCTGCTCTTTTCCATCTACACCTCCTCCCTGGGCAAAATCATTAACAGCTTTGGCTTCAATTACCACCTCTATGCTGATGACACTCAAATCTACCTCTCTACCCCTGACCTCTCTCCCCCTGTCCTTTCCAAAGTCAGCGACTGTTTATCTGGCATCTCCTCCTGGATGGCCTCTCATCACCTAAAGATCCACATTTCTAAGACTGAGCTCCTACTAATTCCTCCTTCTAATGCCTCTCCACCTCCTGACTTTTCCATTACGGTGGAGGGTATCACTATCTCCCCATCAAACCAGGTTTGCTGTCTTGGAGTTACACTTGACTCTGCTCTTTCCTTTATCCCCCACATCCAGTCTCTTTCCTCCTCCTGCCGATATCAACTACGTAATATTTCCAGAATTCGGCCATTTCTTACCGCTGTCACCACAACTAATCCATGCCCTGGTAATCTCCCGATTTGACTATTGCAATAATCTCTTATCCGGCCTCCCCCTCTCTCGCCTCTCCCCCCTACAATCCATCCTGAATGCCTCCGCCAGGCTAATCCACCTCACCCGCCGCTCTATCTCTGCCGCTCCGCTCTGTGAGTCCCTTCACTGGCTCCCCATCCACTGCAGAATTAAATTTAAAATCCTTACCCTGATCTACAAAAAACTCAGCTCCCCACTACCTGTCCTCACTAATCACCAAATACACCCCAGCCCGCTCCCTAAGGTCAAACAGTGACCAGCGCCTATCGTCTCCCTGCATCACCTCTTCCCATGATAGACTGCAGGACTTCTCACGTGCAGCCCCCATTCTCTGGAACGCTCTCCCTCGTACGGTCAGACTTTCCCCTAATTTCTCTTCCTTCAAACGCTCCCTTAAAACGTTCCTATTTAGAGAAGCCTACCACCCAACTCACTGACGCAACCGTCATTCACTCTCACCTTACAGTCCTCCTGTTTCCAACCCCAACTCTTCTAGATTGTGAGTTCCTACGGGAATAGGGCCCTCATCTCCTCCTGTACTGTTTATCAAATGTTGTTCAATGTATTGTAACCCTGTCTATACTGTGCCTATTGTACAGCGCTGCGGAATATGCTGGCGCTTTATAAATAAAGAATAATAATAATAATACCTCTCCTGCTCTAGACCTTGGCTCACTTTCTGTTTTTCTGTGTACTTTTCCTGACCCAGACCCTGTGTTTGGTTTTCCTTGTACCTCTCCCACCTTAAACTTCAGCTCTGTTTCTGGTTTTCTGTGTACTTGTCATTCTTTAAGCCGTGGTTCTGTTCCTGGTTTTTCTTGTACCACTCCTGTCCCAGATCCTAGCTCTGTTTCTGGTTTTCCTTGTACCTCTCCCACCTTAAACTTTGACTCTGTTTCTGGTTTTCTTTGTACCTCTCCCACCTTAAGCTTTGGCTCTGTTTCTGGTTTTCCTTGTACTTCTCCCACCTTAAACTTTGACTCTGTTTCTGGTTTTCTGTGCACTTGTCATTCTTTAAAACATGGCTCTGTTTCTGTTTTTTTTTTGTATCTCTCCTGTCCCAGACCCTGGCTTTGTTTCTGGTTTTCCTTGTACGTCTCCCACCCTAAACTTTGGCTCTGTTTCTGTTTTTTTGTGTACTTGTCATTCTTTAGACCCTGGCTCTGTTTCTGGTTTTCCTTGTACTTCTCCTGCCCCAGACCCTGGCTTTGTTACTGGTTTTCCTTGTACCTCTCCCACCTTAAACTTTGGTTCTGTTACTGGTTTTCTTGTACCTCTCCCATCTTAAACTTTGGCTCTGTTTCTGGTTTTCCTTGTACCTCTCCCACCATAAATATTGGCTCTGTTTCTGGTTTTTCTTGTACCTCTCCTGTCCCAGACCCTGGCTTTGTTTCTGGTTTTCCTCGTACGTCTCCCACCCTAAACTTTGGCTCTGTTTCTGGTTTTCTGTGTACTTGTCATTCTTTTGACCCTGGCTCTGTTTCTGGTTTTCCTTGTACTTCTCCTGCCCCAGACCCTGGCTTTGTTACTGGTTTTCCTTGTACCTCTCCACCTTAAACTTTGGTTCTGTTACTGGTTTTCTTGTACCTCTCCCATCTTAAACTTTGGCTCTGTTTCTGGTTTTCCTTGTACCTCTCCCACCATAAATATTGGCTCTGTTTCTGGTTTTCTTGTACCTCTCCTGTCCCAGACCCTGGCTTTGTTTCTGGTTTTCCTCGTACGTCTCCCACCCTAAACTTTGGCTCTGTTTCTGGTTTTCTGTGTACTTGTCATTCTTTTGACCCTGGCTCTGTTTCTGGTTTTCCTTGTACTTCTCCTGCCCCAGACCCTGGCTTTGTTACTGGTTTTCCTTGTACCTCTCCCACCTTAAACTTTGGTTCTGTTACTGGTTTTCTTGTACCTCTCCCATCTTAAACTTTGGCTCTGTTTCTGGTTTTCCTTGTACCTCTCCCACCATAAATATTGGCTCTGTTTCTGGTTTTCTGTGTACTTGTCATTCTTTAGACCTTGGCTCTGTTTCTGGTTTTCCTTCTACCTCTCCTGCCCCAGACCCTGGCTCTGTTTCTGGTTTTCCTTGTACCTCTCCCACCTTAAACTTCGGTTCTGTTTCTAGTTTTCTGTGTAATTGTCATTCTTTAGATCTCGGCTCTGTTTCTGGTTTTCCTCGTACCTCTTCTACCCTAGACCTTGGCTATGGTTTTTATCTTTCTGTGCAACTTACCTTTCCCAGACTTTGGCTCTGCTTCCCATATTCCGTGTACCTCCCTGCCATAGACCTCGATTATGTTTCTGTTTTTTCCGTGTAGCTCTCCTGCCTAGACCTTGCCTGTGTTTCTGTTTTCAGTGTACTTCTCCTGCCCTTGATATTTGGCTCTGTTATGTGGTATATTTGGTTCTGTTTTCTCAGCTGAGTATTCCGATTCTGGACTTTCTTTCTTTGTTTTGTTACCCTGCCATAATAAGGACCTCTTCAGGTTTTTCCCTTTTCCGTCTCTCAGGGGTGCTTCCTGGGTATAGTGTAATCATTACAGGGAGAGAACTGATATCAAGATGCAGAGTGAAGAGATAAGAGACTAAGCTTTAAGCACAAAGGACAGTATTACAAAGTTGGTGCTAACTTAACCAGAGCTGTTGTAAACTTACCCGAGTCAGGGCCACATTACATTCTTGGTGCTAACGTTAGCGCTCACCTGTGTGAGCGTTAACGTTAGCCCTGGTGGCCCTAACGTGGGCCACCCATATTACAATCCAAACGCTAACGGGTTAAAAAAAAATGTTAGTGATTGGTATCTTGCGCTGTTCTGCGCGAGGTTACTGTACTTTGCGTTCCCTATACTTAACATGGGGAGCGCAAAGAGTTAATTAGTGTGAGTATTACAATATACTAATGCTAATTACCGTCCGGCTGCGGTTATCAGAAAGTTAACCACAGCCTGGACTCGCAAGGCGAGATCCAGCAGGTCATGTGACCGGCGCCGTCTGCCTCAATGGAGTCCTATGGACTCCATGGAGGAGATGCATGCGGCGGTGCTTAGCACTGCCGCGCGCATCCTGGGCTTAGCGGCCGATAACCATGCAGGCAGCTTTTCTAGCGCCTGCATTGTAATATCGTGCTAAAACGGGGGCGCAAAGGAGAAACCTGCAGGTGCAGGTTTTTCTCCCTAGCGTCCCCGTTTTAGCGCGACAATTGTAATGATGCCCTCATTATAGTCAATCAATGTTCTCGAACCCAGGACATACTTGAAAACGAGAGAAATCTCAATGTATCCTCCCTGGTAAAATCCTTTTATAAATAAAATAAATAAATAAATAAAAAAATAGTCTATGGGGTTTTTAAGTTTACAACAGCTCTGGTTAAGTTAGCACCAGCTTTGTAATACTGCCCAAAGTATTCATCAAAAAAAAACATCTATAAGAGAGGGTAAGAATCCAAATATACATAAATAATGCATGAAAATAATATATAAGGTCCTATGAATAACAATAAAAAGGTCTGTTACAGAATAAAAATAAGTGCCATTTTTTTGAAAAAATAAATAAAAAATAATCGAAATAAAAAATCTCGCCAAAAAAATCCAGAAAAATGCCTAAAAAATTCTAAAAAGTAAATGAATTATTTTACTTTTTTCTCCAAATGAAAACAATAAATATTTTTTTCTTTTTTTCTGTAAAAGCCCTTTTTATTATCATTCATTGGATCTTATATGTAAATTCCAGACATATTTGTTCAGTAGTTTTTTTGCAAACAGCGTTTCAAATTTCAAACTTTCAAGCGAACTGTTGTTGTTTTTTCACCTCGTTCGTCTGCGTGTCGGGTTTTTCCGGCGGCTGCTCTGCGCTGTGATCGGCGGCTGCTTGGATTTTTCCGGTGTGTTCGGCTTGGTTTTTCCGACGGTTTCTGCAGGTTTGCGGTGAGTATTCGGTTAGTGTTTGCGTCGAGTTTTCCCTGCACTACGGGGTCCCTGCGGTGCTTGCTGAATACACCGCAGGGTCAGCGAACTAGGAATCGCCGAATCGCCCCAAAGTGTGGGGAACGAAAAGTCACTGAATGTGCGGTGACTTTCAGGATCTCTCTGAATAACCCTGTGAGTCTTTGAGGAGACTATTACTTGAAGAATATTGATGTTGATGAGAAATATTTCCACAAGCTACAAAAACATGTACTTGGTTGTGAAAAGTGGCAAGAATGGTATTTCTCTACTATGCATGTAAACCAATATGTCGGTCGTATGTCTTTGTGAAACTCTAACTCCATTTATTTCCCCAATGACACATCTACATCTATCATACATTGTGTATCAAATTCCTAACGTCACCAAAACATTTTAGTCTTGCACCGGCCATACCCTTTATATTAGATTTACCGGTCGCTTTATCGGGGCCTGTTACCACACACACACCATTAATAAGGAAGAAAACTTCAAATATGGTCTAGACCAGGGGTTCAGCATCCTTGGCCCTCCAGATGTTTTCGAACTACATCTGCCGTGATGCTAAGCCACTCATTAGATTGACTGAGCCTCATGGGAAATCTAGTTCCAAAACATCTGGAGGGGCCAAGGTTGTTGAGCCCCGATCTAGACCTTTGTATAGGAAAACTATTTTAGACATGATAACACAACCTACTTTTTACAATTATTTTATCTCCTGACTTGTCAACAGGCTAAAGCGGACACCATCATTTTAGGAAACATATCTTGTGGTGGTAGGGCCAGAAGCAAATTATACTCAGACCTTTAACATGGTTTTGGGATGATCGGGACCATTCATTGTAATTATATAAGCAAGATGCAATATTGAACCAGAGGAAAGGACAGGGTGATTCATATAGACCCCAAAGATTTCGTTTTAGATCATAAATGAATGAAATTAAAGTTACAGGAAACGTACCTCCTCTTATGTTGAGCACATACCATCATAGCACCTGCTGGAAGCTCCCACTAGAGGGAGCTCAGCCACGACAACGGCAGATCCTTAAGAATCGAGGAACTGTGCATATTTCAAGAATCTGCAGCCAGCCCGGCCTCCTGATCTCACCAGCCCGGACTTCGTTTTGTGGGGCTACATGAAGGATCGAGTGCACCGTAACAAGCCCTGCAAGACAGACGCCTTAGTGGTTGAGATACAAAAATTAATGATGCAATATTGAGGAGCGTTAGCAGAGTCTTGCAGTGCCGTGTCGATATATGCCTAACAGAAGATGGAAAATCCAGGACTTTCAACATAAGAGGAGGTACATTTCCCGAAACTATCATTCAATTCCATTTAGTCATTTACGATCTAAAAAAACAAAACATCGGGTGTATATGAATCACTCAATATTGTTGTGGCTGAGCTCACTCTAGTGGGAGCTTTCAGCAGGTGCTATGATGGGATGTGCTCAACATAAGAGGAGGTACATTTCCTGTAACTTTCATCAGTTTAGAGCAGGGCTGTCAAACTCACGGCCCCCCAGATGTTGACGCCTACAATTCCCAGAATTCTTTCAGATGACCAAAGAGTCATGGAAGTTGTATTTCAGAAACATCTGGCGGGATAGAGTTTGACAGCCCTGGCTTAGAGACTCATTGCTGGTCTTTTTTTTGCTCTGTTATATATTCACCCATATATTTTACAATGAGAAGCCTCTGAAAGAAAGCCATTAGGAGAGAAAGGAGAGACAGAGGGATCTGGGTCAAACATAGGGACTGTTCACCTTGATTACTGACACTTCATGGGTTTTCCGTACACTCCGGCATAGAGCAGTGTTTGAAAATGTATTACTAGACCAAAGGGGTTATTCAGGGAGCACCAAAACGTCGCCAACATTTCGGTGCTCTCTCGTTCGAGTCGTTCCCCGCAGTTCTCTGCAATTCGGGGAATCAAAGTTCTCCATCCTGCAGTGTATTCAGCATTCACCACAAGGTCCTTCATAATGCGGGGCAAACTCGCCGCAAACCCGCTGAACAACCACTGAAAACCCACAGGAAACGCCAGAAAACCACGCCGAACACACTGGAAAAAGCAGACGAGCCGCTGATCACAGCACAGACCAGCACCCGGAAAAAGCCAACACGCTGACGAACGGGGAAAAAAAAATAAAAACGATTGAAAGTGTCAAAATTGAAACTCTGTTTGCAAAAAACTACTGAACGAAAATGTCTGGAATTTACATATAAGATCCAATGAATGATAATAAAAAGGGCTGTTACAGAAAAAAAAAAAAAAAGCGATTTAAAAAAACAAAAAAGGGAAAAAATTTCCCCCAAAAAATCACGAAAAATGACTAAAAGATCCTAAAAAAATCAATAAATAAAGAAACTTTTTGCTGCAGATTAAAATAATAAATGTAAATACAGAAAAAATGGCGTCGCGCCCATACTCACCTGAGCGGCAGCAACTGCCAGGAGTAACAGCCCAGTTAATGTATAAAACATAACAAGGAAAAAAGGTGTCATCTGCGCTCGTTTCTATGTGTTCCATGTACAACAAAACTGAGGTTTTTGTTTGTTTCAATGGCCATTGCAACGTAAGCTCACTCGCCACTTCACGGCACCTCTTTACAGAGTGAGTACCTAACATGTACCAAAAGGCCGCTCTACTGAGCAGCTCCAAGCCCCTCCTGCTGCTTTTCAGCCAAGGAGAGGCAAAGATATGGTGGGTTTTATTTATTCACGCACCAAACACTTCCCATATGGGATTAAAAACAAAAACATGGAAAGAGGAACAGCTGCAGAACGACGGACTGGTGTTACAAGCATGATATACATAAATACAGAAAAAATGGCGTCGCGCCCATACTCACCTGAGCGGCAGCAACTGCCAGGAGTAACAGTCCAGTTAATGTATAAAACATAACAAGGAAAAAAGGTGTCATCTGCGCTCGTTTCTATGTGTTCCATGTACAACAAAACTGAGGTTGAAAAGCAGCAGGAGGGGCTTGGAGCTGCTCAGTAGAGCGGCCTTTTGGTACATGTTAGGTACTCACTCTGTAAAGAGGTGCCGTGAAGTGGCGAGTGAGCTTACGTTGCAATGGCCATTGAAACAAACAAAAACCTCAGTTTTGTTGTACATAGAACACATAGAAACTAGCGCAGATGACACCTTTTTTCCTTGTTATGTTTTATACATTAACTGGGCTGTTACTCCTGGCAGTTGCTGCCGCTCAGGTGAGTATGGGCGCGACGCCATTTTTTCTGTATTTATGTATATCATGCTTGTAACACCAGTCCGTCGTTCTGCAGCTGTTCCTCTTTCCATGTTTTTGTTTTTAATCCCATATGGGAAGTGTTTGGTGCGTGAATAAATAAAACCCACCATATCTTTGCCTCTCCTTGGCTGAAAAGCAGCAGGAGGGGCTTGGAGCTGCTCAGTAGAGCGGCCTTTTGGTACATGTTAGGTACTCACTCTGTAAAGAGGTGCCGTGAAGTGGCGAGTGAGCTTATGTTGCAATGGCCATTGAAACAAACAAAAACCTCAGTTTTGTTGTACATGGAACACATAGAAACGAGCGCAGATGACACCTTTTTTCCTTGTTATGTTTTATACATTAACTGGGCTGTTACTCCTGGCAGTTGCTGCCGCTCAGGTGAGTATGGGCGCGACGCCATTTTTTCTGTATTTATGTATATCATGCTTGTAACACCAGTCCGTCGTTCTGCAGCTGTTCCTCTTTCCATATTTTTGTTTTTAATCCCATATGGGAAGTGTTTGGTGCGTGAATAAATAAAACCCACCATATCTTTGCCTCTCCTTGGCTGAAAAGCAGCAGGAGGGGCTTGGAGCTGCTCAGTAGAGCGGCCTTTTGGTACATGTTAGGTACTCACTCTGTAAAGAGGTGCCGTGAAGTGGCGAGTGAGCTTACGTTGCAATGGCCATTGAAACAAACAAAAACCTCAGTTTTGTTGTACATGGAACACATAGAAACGAGCGCAGATGACACCTTTTTTCCTTGTTATGTTTTATACATTAACTGGGCTGTTACTCCTGGCAGTTGCTGCCGCTCAGGTGAGTATGGGCGCGACGCCATTTTTTCTGTATTTATGTATATCATGCTTGTAACACCAGTCCGTCGTTCTGCAGCTGTTCCTCTTTCCATGTTTTTGTTTTTAATCCCCTATGGGAAGTGTTTGGTGCGTGAATAAATAAAACCCACCATATCTTTGTTTCTCCTTGGCTGAAAAGCAGCAGGAGGGGCTTGGAGCTGCTCAGTAGAGCGGCCTTTTGGTACATGTTAGGTACTCACTCTGTAAAGAGGTGCCGTGAAGTGGCGAGTGAGCTTACGTTGCAATGGCCATTGAAACAAACAAAAACCTCAGTTTTGTTGTACATGGAACACATAAAATAATAAATGGTTTATTAGATATTGCATTTAAATGGGAATATTTTTAACATTGAAACCTATGAGATTCACCTGAATAAACCTGCCGAATGAAAACACCGAACAGCAAGGCACTACAGCAACTTTTCACTGCTGTTCGGTGTCTCATAATAGACAAAGCATTGCTTCTCTATGGGCGATTTCACTGCCGTCGAACAGGCACCGTACTTGCAGGCAATTCACAAAAATTTGGAGAACTGTCTGCTCTCTGAATAGCCCGAATGGCCCCGAAATGTCACTGTACGGGGAAATTCCCTTTTCGGTTACATTTCGGGGCCAGATTGTCTCTCTCTGAATAACCCGTTAAGTCTCCCACTTGCAGAAAGTTTCCACAGCCTGCTGGATGTTCTCTGCGCCCCCGCCATGCGGCACAATGACAGGTTGCGGTGAGTGCCGCAGGATGCTCTCTATTCTTAGTCGGTGCGCGTCGGTGAGACGGTGTCAGTTCTGACATTGCACAGCTCGGCGCTTCCAGATGCTACTGAAGATGAAACCTCTCAGAACAATGCTTGTTTATCCCAGATACTCCTCCATATTTTATTTCCGTTTTAGGTGACTACTCGCTATTTTTCCCGCACTGCTACAAGATTTCACAGGAAGCACATTCAAAGTCGCTGAGCTATAATACATTTTTGGCTTATAGTCTGTGAGCATTAAAAATGAAACATATTATAAGAACAAAAAAAAATACAATCTTAAAAAAGGCTCCGGAAATGTGAATGACGTCCTAAAACATGTCAGCTGTCACAAGGATTTGAAACCCTGGTTACCACATACCTTGTTATAAAACAGTGTTACGGAACCTTGGCACCTCAGATGTTTCAGAACTACTTGTCCCATAATGCTTAGTCCCACATAAGGCTGGCAGAGAATCATGGTATATGTAGTCCAGGCAGGAATATCTGGGGAGCCAAGGTTTGCCATCACTGTTATACATAATGTGCATTTAGTAATATTTTATATCTAATAGCATACGGATCGTGGTAACGTGCCCTCCAGATATGTTGGAACTACATCTTCCATGATGCTCAGCCAACCTAATGAATGACTGAGCATTATGGCAACTGTAGTTCCAAAGCATCTGGATGGCCACGTTTGCTGACCCCTGATATAAAGCTTGCAAAACGGTGCAGTTACTTGTCATTCATAGAGCATTTGAAGCACTTTATACCATTGCTGTGCCTGTGAGCTGACACTCCAACGTTAACAAAATGGCAAGAGAGATAAAAGGTACCGGGGGAGTCTGGAAATGATGGTTAAAAAGAGAGTGGATGGCAAAAGCTTGTAAGGTTGTTGAGATGGTTAAAGAGGTGCTCTAATAAGGTTCAGTAGTACAAGGAGTTGAGCAGAATCTGTTGTCTAAAAATGAAGGAAAAAGTGGAGCAGAATCTGCTGGTTAAGGTTAACCCTAAAAGTAATCTTAAACTTCAAACAAGAACAAATAGTAACCAGTAGTGGCTTGTCTACATGGGGTATTGGGGCAGCGCCCTACCACTTATTTTTGCAATAAGAAACATAAAAAATTGTAAACTATATATTTTTTCTGTTGTTTTGTTTTGTCATTTAACATGTAAACTGTAACAATTCAATGTTCTAGAACCCAGGACATACTTGAAAACAAGAGAAATCTCAATGTATCCTTCTTGGTAAAATACTTTATAAATAAATAAATGTGTCTGATAAAATGTGTTATATCCCTTTATTTATTAGCATAGCAGCTTGACTTATTATCTTTTGTACTGTTAGTCAGGATAAAAAAACAACAACCTGATCAGCTGTTTGAAATATTATGGCTAGGGTTACAGTTGCTTCTATAGGGTGGGGTTACTGTTAGACTTACTGGTTCTCTTTATGATAGGGTCAGTGTTAGGGTTACTGGTTCTGTTTGTGTTAGGGTTACTGGTTCTGTTTGTGTTAGGGTTACTGTTAGGCATACTGGTTCTGTTTGTATTAGGTTTAGTGTTAGGGTTACTGTTAGGGATGGGCCGAACACCCCCGTGTTCGTTTCGCATTCGAACTCGAACAATTTAAAAAGTTTGAATTCGAACGCGAACACGATTCGAACTCAATGCAAGTCAATGGGACTCGAACGTTCGATTTTTAGAGTGCCCTCCAAGAGGGCATCTATGCAAGATATTGGCCATAAAAGGTGTATGGGGTCCGGGTAGTGCC
Organism: Leptobrachium leishanense; assembly: GCA_009667805.1. Lineage (NCBI taxonomy): Eukaryota > Metazoa > Chordata > Amphibia > Anura > Megophryidae > Leptobrachium > Leptobrachium leishanense. The sequence continues at coordinate 35,082,822 of CM019064.1, forward strand.
CTGGGGGACAGGAAACAAGGACAAAACGTTTAAAAAGAAAAACGTTTTTAAAGGAACAGTGATTTTTCCATGACTTAAAGATTAAGAATAAAAACGAAAAATTCCTTCAAATATCGTGCCCAGGAGGTCCCCATAACCTGCCCGTGAAGTGGCGGATTTGTAGGATGTATAGAAACATTTAAAAAGAAAAAAATGACATTTCATATGACGGTAAATGGTTTTCCTTTAATCTATTCATAAACAGCTTGAGGCGGCAGCCTGTATGAAAAGAGGAGACGGTTTAGGACACACAGAACAAGTTTAGTGATTTTTGGGCTAAATTATGGTGAAATTTATGCAGGCTTTGGATGAAAGTAACAACAGGTGCATTAAAATTGGACCTTTGATGCATTTAGTGCCTTCACACCGTAACCCCTCTGAGGTACTGTGGAAGAGTGCAGTGATGGTGGACCCTGCGGTCAAATATTACAATGATATGAATCTGGTACACGCGTCAGTGCACCCAAATATTGGGCCTTTGATGCCAGCTAGTGCTTTCACACCGTAACCCCTCTGAGGTATTGTGGAAGAGTGCAGTGGTGGAGGATTTGGGAATGCAGAAGAGATCCCCGATCTATTCAGTTGCATCAGGGGAGTGATAGCTGCTGATCCAGGACTGATTCATTTTTATAAATGTCAGCCGGTCTACAGAGTCGGTGGACAGACGCACTCTTTTGTCTGTGACAAAACCTCCAGCGGCACTGAATGTCCTTTCAGAAAGCACGCTGGATGAAGGGCAGCCTAGTAGCTGCATGGCATATTGGCTACGTTCTGGCCAGTGATCCAATCTCAACACCCAGCAAGCCAGTGGATCATCTGCTGTAAAGGTATCCAGGTCTGCCCTCGCCCCTAGGTAGTCCTGCACCATATGGTGAAGACGCTGGCAATGGGTGCCTACATTTGACGTCCCTGGGTGTCTGGACTAAAAAAATTACAAAAGGCATCAGTCAAGTGGCCCCCTTCACCGCTCTTCCTCTGATAAACCGCAGCCTCAGAAGCACCTGTGTCATCACTTGGTAACCTACCAGTGCCTGGAAAGGTGTTACACAAGTGTCACTTTAGAGTGTCCTTAAGTTGTTTCATCCTGTCCTCGCTCTGTGAGGGCAGGATGAGCTCTGCAACCTTACCCTTGTATCGTGGATCAATCAGGGTTGCCAACCAGTAATGATCCCTCTCCTTGATAGCACGAATCCTGGGGTCCTTTAGCAGGCTTTGCAGGATAAGGGAGCCCATGCAGCGTAAGTTGGAGGTGGCATTAGCTTCCGAGTGTTCCTGGTCGCTAAGGATGACCGTATCGTGCACTACCTCCTTCCAGCCACGTACTACTCCTTGGGTTTTTGGGGACACAAAACCCTCCCTTGAGGAATCCCCACCTTCAATGCCCCCACAACTTAAATATTCCTCCTCATCATCCTCCTCATCCTCCTCCTGTCTGATCTGAGGACCCGCAGGAATGCTGTCTGCGTAAAGACTGGGGCCTTGAGAGCTAGCGAAGTCCTCCTCTTCCTCCCGCTGCTCTGCCTCTAGTGCCACATCTATAATTCCCCGCAGAGTGCGCTCCAGCAGGAACACTAAAGGAATTGTGTCACTGATGCATGCACTGTCCCTGCTCACCATCCTCGTTGCCTCCTCAAATGGTGACAGTACAGTGCATGCATCCTTGATCATCAGCCACTGCGGGGGGAGAAAAAAAACAAGTTGACCTGAACCTGTCCTTGTGCAATACTCACACAGGTACTCATTGATGGCACTCTGCTGCTTGTGCAGACGCTGCAGCATTGCCAATGTCGAGTTCCACCTGGTGGGCATGTCACAGATCAGACGGTTTGTGGGAAGGTGGAATTCTCCTTGAATTTCTTCCAGGCGAACACTTGCTGGGAATGACCGTCTGAAGTGGCTGCAGACTTTTATGGCATAATGGAAGTGCACCAGCAGTAACAAGCAGCGGAATATACCAGATAGGGGCACAGAGCGAGAGTAGTCGTTATAACAAAACCGGGTCAGCAACCTTTAGGCACTTGTACTGCGCTACTGTATATGGTGAGAATCGGTGCACACCAGTAGTAACGGGAGGCAAACAGAGCAGGCAGGGAGTACACAGAGAGAATAGTCAAATGGCAGGCAAAGTCGGCTACAGATCGGGTCCTCAGAACAAGCAGGGTCAGTAACAAGTATAGATACTGATTCGGTAAGCTAGCGATGTGGGAATGAAACTCCACGGCAAGGCAAGGTGTACAATGCACACTCCTGATTTAAAGGTCCCGGCGGCTCCGCGTCATCACGCCGCGCCCTGTCCCCTGATCACTCACAGCTGCGCCGAGTGCCGCCGGAGCTCCTGGCATTCGGCCAGCAGGCGGCAACATGCGTCCGGGGCCCCCCCGATTGCCACCAGGGGCCCTGGATGTCACAATATTACAATCCAAACGCAAACGGGTTAAGTAACCAAATTTGTAAGAAGAATAATTAATGCAGCATATCAATCCTCACACTGCCGCGCAGCACCTCTACAGTCTGACGCTAGCTTTAACCGGCGCACTGTGTGCAGCTTCTGAAAAGATACGCTATTAGTGTAGCGGGGAAGCCGACTGCGCATTTTGCATCGCTCCCTCTACACTAAGGCCCCCGGCACACGAGCGTATAGGTACTGCGCACAGTGCGTCCGTTACGGACGTAATTTTTGACGGGAGATATTGTGTGTACTGAAAATGTTAATAATTGTGTTAATAAGTTAATAAGCGTGTCGGCCTTCGCACTTGCGTAATTGTTAACGCCCACAGGAAGCAGCACGTATTTCCCACATCCGTCTAGCTTTTTTACGTCCATGCCATTTTGACGTCCGTTGCAGTACGCGAATGCCGTGCGTGAAACAGTGCGCAGGTGCATCGTGTGGTGTTCAGATTAACTTCTTTGCAAATCTATAACGGACGTCAAATTTTCCGCACAGACGGACGCAAAAATAACGCTCGTGTGCCGGGGGCCTAATAGCGTATCTTCTCAGAAGCTTCACACAGCGCGCCGGTCTATGCAGCTTCTAACAGCGTGGGAGACAGGAGGCTGCACTTGTTGGTGGATCTAGGAATCAGGTGATTATTAGAAAGGAAAAAAAAAAGTTTTATTTTATGTTCCCGGGAACGTTTAAAAATGTCCTCGGATTTTATTTTTTTTAGAAATGTGTCGCCTTACCTTAGCCTGGATGTCAGTGGGGGCTTCCTGGATCGTGGTTGTGGGGGGTTTGCCATGGCCACAGGTGCAGTGGCTCCCTCCCTGCGCCGCCTCTCTGCCACATGCACCTGGCCAGCCAGCCCGCAGTCGCAGCTCTGTCATCCGGCGGCCACATGCTCCTCAAGGGATCCTTGGGAGGCCCTGGCAGGCTGCCCTCTACAGTGCCTGATTAGAGGGCCTCGTCTGCCTAATGTTTTAGCAATAAGATTGTTTTATCCCATAGGCTTCAATGTTAAAAATATTCCCGTTTTAATTCAATATCTAATAAACCGTTGCTTAGAATATTCTGCAGTAAAGAGTCACTTTATCTTTAGATTTTGTAGGATTTTTTAAGCATTTTTTTTAAAAAAATCTAAATTTTATTTTTTTCGAACTTTTTGCGAACGCCCTGAAAAGTTCGAAGTTCGCGAACTTTCGAACAGTCGATGTTCGATGCGAACATCGAACCGATTCAAACCAGCAGCCCATCCCTAGTTACTGTAAGCCTCACTGGTTCTATTCGTGTTAGGGTTACTGTTAGGGTTACTATTAGGCTTACTGGTTCTGTTTGCGTTAGGTTAGTGTTAGGCTTACTGGTTGTGTTTGTGTTAGGGTTACTGTTAGGCTTACTGGTTCTGTTTGTGTTAGGGTTAGCGCTAGGGTTAGTATTAGCTTACTAGTTCTGTTTATGTTAGAATTAATGTTAGGCTTACTGGTTCTTTTTGCATTTGTGTTAGGGTTACTGTTCTATTTATGTTAGGGTTACTGTTATTGTTAGGCTTACTGGTTCTCTTTATTTTAGGGTTAATGTTAGGCTTACTGTTTTTGTTTATGTTAGGGTTAGTGTTAGGCTTACTGGTTCTGTTTGTGATAGGGCTAGTGTTAGGCTTACTGGTTCTGTTTGTGTTAGGGCTAGTGTTAGGGTTACTGGTTCTGTTTGTGTTAGGGTTCTGTTAGGATTACTGGTTCTGTTTATGTTAGGGTTACTGGTTCTGTTTGTGGTAGGGTTACTGGTTCTGTTTGTGTTAGGTTTACTGTTAGGCTTACTGGTTCTGTTTACGTTAGGGTTAGTGTTAGGCTTACTGGTTCTGTTTGTTAGGGTTACTGTTAGAACCAGTAAGCCTAAAGAGTAACCCTATTTGTATTAGGTTTAGTATTAGGGTTACTGGTTCTCTTTATTTTAGGGTTACTGTTAGGCTATTTTAGGCTTACTGGTTGTGTTTATGTTAGGGTTAATGTTAGGCTTGCTGTTTTTGTTTCGTGTTATGGTTAGTGTTAGGCTTACTGGTTCTGTTTATGTTAGGGCTAGTGTTAGGGTTACTGGTTCTGTTTGTGTTAGGGTTCTGTTAGGATTACTGGTTCTGTTTATGTTAGGGTTACTGGTTCTGTTTGTGGTAGGGTTACTGGTTCTGTTTGTGTTAGGTTTACTGTTAGGCTTACTGGTTCTGTTTACGTTAGGGTTAGTGTTAGGCTTACTGGTTCTGTTTGTTAGGGTTACTGTTAGAACCAGTAAGCCTAAAGAGTAACCCTATTTGTATTAGGTTTAGTATTAGGGTTACTGGTTCTCTTTATTTTAGGGTTACTGTTAGGCTATTTTAGGCTTACTGGTTGTGTTTATGTTAGGGTTAATGTTAGGCTTGCTGTTTTTGTTTCGTGTTATGGTTAGTGTTAGGCTTACTGGTTCTGTTTATGTTAGGCTTTCTAGTTCTGTTTGAGGATGGATCCCAGGTGAGCGGCAGATATCCATGCAGGTAGCCGCTCGTAGAAGGAAAGAATGCGGTGGCTGCTGCATCCGCCCCTCCACAATGACTCGGAGGGGCCTGGCAGAGGTGAGCTGGGGGCAATATATCCATGTGAACTGGCCTGGGGCAATATATCCATGTGAGCTGGTCTGGGGCAATATATCCATGTGAGCTGGCCTGGGGCAATATACCATGTGAGCAGGGGCAATATATCCATGTGAGCTGGGGCAATATATCCATGTGAGCTGGCCTGGGGCAATATATCCATGTGAGCTGGTCAGGGGCAATATATCCATGTGAGCTGGTCTGGGGAAATATATCCATGTGTGAGCTGGGGCAATATAACCATGTGTGAGCTGGGGGAAATATATCCATGTGTGAGCTAGGTGCAATATATCCATGTGTGAGCTAGGGGCAATATATCTGTCAGGACCCCTGTCTGGAGCCCCCCAGCACCCCACGTAAAGCCCGCCGCAGCCGTGGTAAGAAAGGCAAACCTGGTGCTGCGTTAACCTGACTGCAGGGCAGCACTTCCACAAACTGCTTTCCCAATGTCCAGCCTTGCTTGCAAATCTGCAGGTCCAACAGGTGCTTGCCATTACCAGCTTGTTCAGCTATTTAAGGGTGGAGCACCCAGAAGACAATGCTTCTGCATTATAGTTCCTGAGCCAGCAAGCAAAGCACACTGTGATCCAGAGTCTATCCTGTGTACCTCCTGCATCCAGTATCCCGTGTCTTCCAAAGACTGTTGCCAAGACCCCTGCATCCTGATTTCCCGTTGTTCAGCTGCCTCCTGAATTACCTGCAATCAAGATTCCATATACAGCCCTTTACCTGTTCTGTCTCGTATCCCCAGTAAGTCTCCTACGTGTATCTGCCCTCTGTGTCTCTCTGTATTGTGTTTCCTGCATCCCTTTTGTATCCTTAGCATTGCATATTCCTTTTGGTTACTCTCATTTATGTTCTGCCCTTCACCCTGCATAATCTGGACTTGAGAAATCTCAATGTATCCTTCCTGGTAAAATCCTTTATAAATAAATAAATAAATAAATAAAATTTTACCTGAATCTGGCAATAAACCCCTGTTTTCCCACACCTTGTTTTCGTTGCATCACTGCATCTTGGGTTTGTAACCTTGCCTGCCACGCTGGTACCTAATAATATCCATGTGTGAGCTAGGAGCAATATATCCATGTGTGAACTGGGGGCAATATATCCAGTGTGAACTGGGGGCAATATATCCAGTGTGAACTGGGGGTAATATATCCAGTGTGAATAAAGGAGTATTTATTAGGACACGAAAAAATCATCATAATCAGTTTTTCCTTGGGCGTGAGAGTACCGCCACCTATTTTTCCAGAAAAAAAGCACTGGGCTTACTGGTTCTGTTTAGTGTTAGGGTTATTGTTAGGGTTACTGGTTCTGTTTGTGTTAGGGTTACACTTTAGGCTTACTGGTTCTATTTGTATTAGGTTTATTGTTAGGGTTACTGTTAGTGTTAGGGCTAGTGTCAGGGTTACTGGTTGTGTTTATGTTAGGGTTACTGTTAGGCTCACTGGTTCTCTTTATGTTAGGGTTAGTGTTAGGGTTACAGGTACTGTTTATGTTTGTATTAGAGTTTGGGCTAGCACAGATATTGCACAAAAAGTGCAATTCTTTTCAATTAGAAAAATGATCTAGGATTGATCGAAAAAGTTTCCAATCGATAACTTTATATTGTTATTAGCTGATTCATAATTTCGCTGATTCGTGTTTTCGGATGCTTTTGAGTCGCCAAAATGACGATAATTCCTCTGAAGATGATTACAGATGAAAACAATGCATATGTCCAGTAGATTCAGGTCTTGACTTTGCTCGCATGCATTTGAAGAGGTGAACCATGCCGCGCGTCAACACTACTGTCAGGATCACATTTAAATTCCAACCAACGCACAAGCCTTTAATATAAGGTTTATCAGTTGTAAGAGTGTATCGTCTCTCTAATTATGTTACAGAAGAACCGCAAGAACCATTATGTGAACCTGAAGGATCAACTGGCAGCCAACAAGTCACAATTAGGAGCTTTGTTATTAACTGGGCTGCAACGTGTTGAAATTCTCATCTTCCCACTTTAACGCTAATTATTCATATAAATACAGTCAGGAAAACAACATGTCTCTTAAACACTCGCAAACACAGGTTTTTTCCCCCTCCTTGTCTTTGGCAATTTAGAAATTATTCTTATTGCACGACGTGTATAATGTCTGATCGCTTTGCACACTATGCGTGCATGTGTTATGGAGGACCTATAATGTGACCCTGAATTAGGTCACAGATTACCTCCTGATCGCTAACCGGTTATAAAACCCATTACGCATCGGCATTAGCGCTTTTTAGCATAAATTCCTGTACTTTGCGCTCCGTATACTTAACATGGGGAGCACAAAGTGTAAGCAATCAGTAGTTAGCGTCTGGATCACAAAGTCCTAACGCAAATTACTAACCACTCTTGCTAACTGATAAAGTTTGCTACAGCTTGGAGCCTCTACGGAATCAGCAGCAGTTGGAACCCACCCCAAAAAAAACAATTACTCCCCTCATCCCACGGCGAGAACGGCGGCCCGATCCACCACTTTTGCCTGCTGGGAGCAGAGTGAGACTGGGGGGGGAAGTCCCCAGTCTCCCTCTGCAATCACTCCGCTGACCTGCAGGATCTCACGAGAGGCGAGATCCTGCTGGTCATGTGACCCGGCAGCAGAAGCCTCCAAGGAGTCCTATGGATTTCATGGAGGGGCTGCTCGCGACAGTGCGTTAGCGCTGCCCCAAGCATCCAGGAGTCCAGCAGACGCAACAGGGCAGGCTGCTGGTTTCAGCTCCTGCCTCATAATGTTTGTAAAACGGAGACTCTAAGGGGAAATTTGCAAGCGCTAATCCCCGTTTTAGCTGTAGGCACAAGATAGTGCCCGACGTGGTGTATTCAGCGTGTAAAATTGTGTGACATTTCTCAGTTTTTTATCATGAACTCGCAAAGATATATTGGTATTTTAATTGCTTCTTTACTATTACTTTAAACTATTATGCGAGTGTGATTGGTCCCCTGCCAGCTCCCCATCACATCTAGATAACAAATAAATATGGATAAAAAGTGACCTATAGGCCGATTCACCTTATGTGTGCCATTAAAAGCGGTTAATGTAAGCAGCAACGTCATCATCCAGTGCCACATATTATCTTACTGCAGTGCTCGACAAACCCTGGTCGCTAGGTCGCCATGGCGACTACAAATGTTGTCCTGGCGTCCTGGTTTGCATACAGCAGGGTTGAGCAATTCATTTAGCCGGACACACAGTCCCCCGGCGACAACTTGGAAGAGGCTGCTGATAAGCTCTGTCCTGCGGCTGGCTGAACGCATACTGTGAGGATCGGCACTATGCAATTCGATTTGCATTTCATGCCGAGCTCGTCCAGGCGTCTGTCGGGGTTTTTTAAAAATTGTATCAAACTTCCAGTGTGACGGACTGTGCAGGAGAAAGCTCGTGGCCCGCCCCGCCCTCACCCGACATGAGAGCATGCAGCCGTTAGATGGAGCGGCTATGCTCGGTGTCAAAAGTGCGTCTGGAGTCTGGGGCAGGAGTTTGAAAGCTCAGCCTGCCAGACACTGAATAACACAGCCTGGGCTGCTAAGAAGAAAAAATGCCACTTACGCTGGGGTATACATATATGGGTGGTGTGCTGGGGTATACATGCATGGGTGGTCTGGTGTGCTGGGGTATACATGCATGGGTGGTCTGGTTTTCTGGGGTATACATGCATGGGTGGTCTGGTGTGCTGGGGTATACATGCATGGGTGGTCTGGTGTGTCGGGGTATACATGCATGGATGGTCTGGTGTGCCGGAGTATACATGCATGGATGGTCTGGTGTCCCGGGGTATACATGCATGGATGGTCTGGTGTCCCGGGGTATACATGCATGGATGGTCTGGTGTCCCGGGGTATACATGCATGGATGGTCTGGTGTGCCGGGGTATACATGCATGGATGGTCTGGTGTGCTGGGGTATACATGCATGGATGGTCTGGTGTGCCGGGGTATACATGCATGGATGGTCTGGTGTGCCGGGTGTACATGCATGGATGGTCTGGTGTGCCGGGGTAAACATGCATATGTGTGGTCTGGTGTGCTGGGGTATGCATGTATGTGTGGTGTGTGTATTTATGAGGTCTGGTGTGTGTGTGTGTGCAGTGGGTAAATAAGGTGTCTGCCCATACATGTCAATACCATCATAAATTGGACAGGCTTTCAGCAAAAACTTTATTGAAAAACGTCGCATGACATTAAATAAAAGTATCGGCAAGTACCCAGCAAAAAGAATATTGTCTCTCGTACTCAGTCTAAAAATGGTATTGTGTATCTTTAGATGTTGAAAGTAAAGCTTTATTTGTCTGAAGCAAAAACTGGCTCCTAACTTTTGTAGCTGGCTCCTAGATTCAGAGCAAATTTGTCAAGCCCTGTCTTACTGTGCTGAATGTGTCGGTGAGCTGTTGTGACTATATATTTTGTCTGTAGTCACATGGAGAGACCTCGATAGTGTTAGAGCCATGATATACACATTATATATATTAATGTAAGTTCCCATCCAAACATGGTTTGTCCCATTTTTAGTCAAACTAATGGAGATTAGCCCCTTCACTACCACGACTGTGCATACACGATCAGCAGTAGCAGACACAAAGTTGTGTTAACACGATCTGGGGCATGATGCCCGAGGTGCTAACACGTTTTAAATCCATGCTGGGAATGTCTCTGTGTGACATCTCCCCTGCTGATCCTGCATCGAGAACAGAACTGCAGTGACACCGTATGGCCAGTAGATGGCAACATCTCCCTGACATATTATTACAGTGAGAAATACAATGGGGATATACACATATAGTATTTTTTATTGTATAATTAACTAAAAATATCCCCCCCCTAAAAAAACAACAAACGTTGGTTCCTGAAAGTGTTTTTTGGGGGAAAATCACTTGGTAGTGAAGGGGCTAATAAGAGTTTTAGGAAATGTACCTCCTCTTACATTGAGCACATCCTATCAGAGCAAGTGCTGGATGTGAAGAGAACACACCAGCAGGCCAACAAATTTTTATCTTTTCACTTTCTTCCTGTACTCCAGGCATCAAGTCCTGCTGTAACGCTTGGGAATTCAGTTCTCTCACTATTTTAGCAGGATGAACCTAGTTCCCTTTCGGCTGATATTTTGGTAAGCTGCAATTCCTTTCTATATAGATACAATTGTCTAAAACTATATATTTAAGGGTTTTTCCTGGATTTCAGTACATTGGGAAGGCATAACAATGACAATTTTTCAGGGTTTGGCATGTCATTGTTATGCATAAAGAAGCGCTGCAGCTGCTGCGGATCCCAGTAATCTTTAAGCCTGAAATGGACAGAAATGTTGGTGAGTCCCCACAATTATTTTTTAGGACTTGACCCCTGTTGTACCCCCACCATAAAGCTGCTTGCACAGCCTTCATACAGAACCCCAAAAAACACAGTAGAAAATATAAAAAGATACAGCACACAAACATAATCATTTTAGCGTTACGGTAAAACTAAGATGGATTGACAGCAATTGAATTTTTTGCTAAGCGTCTTTAAGATCTGCTGCGAGTGTTAAAAATAGCAATATCCACTTTTTATTTTATTTTTGGGACTCTACGTTGTCTTGTAAAATTTAGATTCTTGTCGACACTTTAACCAGAGAGTGCTCGTCATCACGGCCACCATTTATTAGATGACCTCATCCTCTATAAGCGGAGTCAGCTGCAGCGCGCAGCACCTGGACAGCGCCCGCTAATGATGCAGCTGGACGTTCCAAATAAATCGCAAAGCAGTATATTTCCACATTGCGGAGGACGATTTATGGCACGTTTGCAGCCCTCGAGTATTTAAACAGAGAGAGGGAGAGGAACAGAAATCCAAGATATACAGTATATATATTTTTTTTCAGTTTCTGAATATTCAAGTTCCAATAGGTCGGCCGAACGTTTTATAAATAATAATAATACCCTGTGTATCTCTTTTAGTATATGCACACATTCTTATAGGACCCCTGGCCAACCAGCTATATCAGGGCTCAAAATTTCAGGTCCCGAGTTACTAGCCAGACCTTATAAGTTACTCGCCGTCAATTAACCGTCCTAACGCAGTCCCAACCGGCCCATGTTCCTTGCAGTGATTAGAGCGGTGACCCTATGTAAAGTGTGTATGGCACTGAAGGGGTGTTCGTTTCATTAAATCCCGTCATACGCTGAATCCATTCAGTGGATGACGGGTATTATAAAAAGGAGGTCTGTAATAAAGATTCCGATTAACCCCTCACCATCCAGAACGGATGGTGAGGGTTTAATCATTACGGATAGCACAAACATGTAGCCTGCAGGGCTTTTCACACGGTCCAGGACTGTCTGCATCACTCAACCCTGGACGTACGGCAGCGCAAGGGCTCCTGCGCCTGCCTGTGTGTGTTGAGGTGCAGGGGGTGCAGAATGAGACCATTCTACGCCCCGTAAGCCCTTGCGCTGCCCGCGTGATACAGACTAGCGACGCCAGCTACACTATTTTCTATGGCAGAACTAATAAATTAAGGGCGCACGCAGTGGCGACTCTAGGAGCAATATTTAGGGGGGGCACATAAGATACCACAGTGAAAACTGGGGGAGGGGGCACTAATAATTTTCACCACTAAATCATACCACTGAGTCCGTGTACAAGGTCATTCGGCGCACGCCAGGGAAATGCTAAGACCTGGCCTGGAACCCAGCGCTTATGCGGTTGTGTACAGGATAGAACTGTTTGATTTCCAGTGCAGAGAGTCGGGCCATACCTATCCCCCGCCCTCACAAGCTTGTATAAGTATGAACACATCCAGCGAAGAGCCCTCACACCCTGCATTATTAAAATCCTCCAAGGTGACCGTATTATCCATGTTTATATGCACCCATATTTTAATTAAGACTGATGGGCATTGCATGATAAATGCCACCCAGCAGCATGTAGAATCATTACACTGCATTTAATAGATCCAAAAGGAAGGCCAGGTGAGCCACAATATCCTCCCTGCTGCAGCCTATAAATAATACATGTTTCAGGGCAAGACTTATCCATGTGTACCCTTTAAACATGGTCCACACAGTCACCCTAATAATCAACCGCTTACATACTATCAGGGTTATTCAAAGAGAATCGAAAAGTCACCGCGCGTTTTATTGCTGTGAAGCTTTGTGATCCCAGAGTATGATAGAGTGATTGCTGAAAAGAAGTGTAAAACCTCCCATTAGCAAAATGTAAACAGTAATTATACCTTTTTTACTTGGAAAGTGAGGCGTTAACCCTATCTGCGGCCCCAAGAAATTTAGCCTATTCTAATACAGCCCCTACCTACAGCAACGTTGTGCAAGTCTGGTGTGTTAACACAATCTCGGGTCGCTGCGTCTGCTACTGCTGATTGTGTATACACGATCACCTTACTGAAAGGCTTAAATTATTTTAAAACTGCAATTTTAGGTGCCCTTTAGGCCGGGGTCCAACGAGCGCACTAGGTGCGCCTGTACTGATGTGCGTCCCGGTGTCCATCACAGCGTTGTGACGCTTTGACAGGGCCGACCACACGCTGTAGCGCGCACACAAATTGCGCACGTTATAATCGGACATGCCGAAAGCCTCCCTGTCGAAACGCTAGACACGCGTTGGACGGGGCTGCAAAGTGTGATCCTCCGTAGGAGGATTGAACCTTGCAGCGCTGAGCGCACTAACTGCACTCAGTGAGGCGGCCAGACGGGCGTCAGAGTGGAAGCAACGTCCACTCTCACGGACGTTCCTTCGCTCTGCAAAAAATTCATCTGACCCCAGCCTTAGTGGCCTGGTATCTGTAGGCACGTGCCTACTCTGCCGAATGGTAAATCTGTCCCTTATACAGGGCCCGAGAGAGAGCGAAACTGAAATCCAATATTTACCCTGCTCATGATGGGCACTACCAGCTGGTGTGAGCTAACCCTAGCGTCAGCCTCTATTCGCATTAGCGCCAGGTAAATTCAGTCTAGCTCAAACAAAGCAAAAATTTACTAACCGCTCAACCCTGGTGTTAACTGACGGAAAAGGAAGAAAAAAGGGGGGAAAAAACATCAAAAGTCCTCGGCCAAAATTAACAGGCAATTAAAAGGCGATTGAAAGGAATGCAGCTCAGGTGTGTCTCTTGGCTCGCTGGATGTAGTTAACATGTAAAAGATGCATTGTATGCAGGGCCGGACCAAGACATTGTGCTGCCTGGAGCGATGGATGAAATGCTGCCCCCCCAAAAAAAACCACGCAGTGTGTATGAGCGTATCACAGTGCGCCACAGCAATAAAATTAAAACACTCATACACACCGTACATTAGAATTTTCTTGCTGTGGAGCTCTGTGATACAGTAATGTGAGGTGTATATAACTGAGCCCAGCGTCACATACCCAGCAGTTCCCAGCATCACATACCCAGCAGTGCCCAACATCACATGCCCAGCATCACATACCCAGCAGAGCCCAGCATCACATACCCAGCAGAGCCCAGCGTCACATACCCAGCAGTTCCCAGCGTCACATACCCAGCAGTGCCCAGCGTCACATACCCAGCAGAGCCCAGCGTCACATACCCAGCAGAGCCCAGCGTCACATACCCAGCAGAGCCCAGCGTCACATACCCAGCAGAGCCCTGCATCACATACCCAGCAGAGCCCAGCGTCACATACCCAGCAGTTCCCAGCGTCACATACCCAGCAGTGCCCAGCATCACATGCCCAGCATCACATACCCAGCAGAGCCCAGCGTCACATACCCAGCAGAGCCCAGCATCACATACCCGGCAGAGCCCAGCGTCACATACCCAGCAGTGCCCAGCGTCACATACCCGGCAGAGCCCAGCATCACATACCCAGCAATGCCCAGTGTCACATACCTAGCAGTGCCCACACATGGGTATATTGCCCCAGCTCACACATGGATATATTTGCCCCCAGGCTCACTCATGGATATATTTGCCCCAGGCTCACACATGGATATATTTGCCCCCAGACTCACACATTGATATATTTGCCCTCATGGATATATTTGCCCCCAGGCTCACTCATTGATATATTTGCCCCCAGGCTCACTCATTGATATATTTGCCCCCAGGCTCACGCATTGATATATTTGCCCCCAGACTCACACATTGATATATTTGCCCTCATGGATATATTTGCCCCCAGACTCACACATTGATATATTTGCCCTCATGGATATATTTGCCCCCAGACTCACACATTGATATATTTGCCCCCAGACTCACCTCTGCCAGGCCCCTCCGACGGGCAGATCGTGCGGCCGTCGCGTTCCTTCCTTCAATGAGCGGCAGCCTCATGAGTATCTGCCGCTCACCTGGAATCCAGCCTGCCGCGATCTCGCAAGATCACGTGATCTCGATCGCGGCAGGCTGGTGGATGGATCTTAGGCGAGCGGAAGATACTCATGCGGCTGCCGCTCATTGAAGGAACGAACACGGCGGCCGCACGATCCGCCGCCGCATAAAAAAATAGTGCAGAGCGCAGCAGCGGTGCCGGGGGCTGAAATTTGACGCCCCCGAATTTCTGCCGCCAGGCGCCGCTGCTCAGCTCTGCACCATTGTCGGGCCGGCCCTGATTGTATGGTTAAACCGGCGTGCTTCGGGGAAACGTGAGAAGAGACATTGTATAGGAAAACCTACCGTGTGCAAAGCCCATAGGATTCAATGTAAGAAATATTATCATTCTTATTCTTTATTTATTAAACCGTTTATTTTTTTAATTTGCAGCAAAAAAGGCTTTTCATTCATTGAATTTTTAGAATTTATTAGGTATTTTTCTGGATTTTTCAGATGAAATTCGGGGTTCCATTTTTTTTTAAAACAAGGTTTTTTTTGAACTGGAACGCTTTTTATTTTTAACTATACAACGCATTAGCGCTGGTTCTCAGCCCGGGTCTTCGCGTTTCCCTAGCTTGCGCTTCTTAATCTTGTACACCGACTACGCGGACAAGGTGATCTGTTGGTGGGTTGTCAGGCGCTACCGTTTAGCAACTCGCGCTAGATTTTCCATGTAGCGTTGGCGTTTTAGCTCGCACCAGCTGATAGAGCCCGATCTGTTTCCAATGTAAGGAAAAATGGGCTGTTTATATCATGTTCCATTTTTTTCCCCCCATTCATTCCATAAACACTATCTATTTTGGTGAAATCCTGTTTTTTTTAACGTTTCCATTTCTCATTAACAGACAGGTATGTAGCAGCCGTTTCAATATCACCTCCTAATATTCTCATTAACACGCAGTCACTTATTCCACGTATAATGTCTGTCGGCCATAATCCATCTCGTGGAATTACCGGCACGGACCCTTGCAGGCCGAGGAAGTAATTATATTTAGTCCTTTTGCCGGGCACATCTGCGGATTCGGATTATATTAATTCCCATATTAGTATTTCTCACAGAGGGGGGGTCACAGCCTTCGAAAGGAAACATCACAACCCGTCAGCGCTTAATCCCATCTCATTTAGAGATAAGGAAAACAGAAATTAGCTGAAAGGTGATCTCCTTTGTGCTCCCCCCCCCACCCACCTCCCCTCCATTGTGAATCCGCGAGCTGCTCCATCCAACGCTTTTATTTACTGTAATTTTTCCCTCGGGCTCAAGTTGTAGAATCTTGTAAAACATGTTTTGACGTTAAAAAATTAAATAGAACCCATACACTGTGTGGAAAGGTCTTAGAACGCAGTAGATCATATTCTTTTATTATTTTTCTATAGATTTCCATGCAGCACAAAAAATATAAAAGATATTAAGGTTACTGTTAGGGTTACATCTAGGGTTGGGTTACTGTTAAGCTCAAACTCTCAAAAACTGAACTTCTCATCTTCCCTCCCTCTAAGACCTCAATTCCTGCCCCCATTTCCCTTCAGGCGAATGTTACCACCATTACTTCTACCTCTCAGGCACGTTGCCTCTGGGTCCTTTTGGACTCCAATCTATCCTTTACTCCTCACATTCAGTCTCTAACCAAATCTTGCTACTTTCACCTAATAAACATTGCACACATCCGTCCCTTTCTTAATCAGGACTGTCATGCCTCATGATTTTAGGATTTATTGTATATTTTCTGTTTTGTGTTGAATCTGCCTTTGCTGCTTACATGCTATTGAGTTCATAGCTATTTTGTCCCTTCTGGGTTTCCCTAGCTTTCTGTATCTAGTTAGTTTCCACCCCTCTGCTCAGTGTCTTGTTGTTAGTTACTTCCTGGTCACATAGCAGCCATTCTGTGCTCACTACTAGACAAATCTAATGTCTTTTTACCTGCATTGCTGTACACCATTCAAGATTGTCAGGCTGATCATTAAACTCTTCAACTGAATTCATATTTCTACATGTCAGTTTTGCGGAGTTGAAGCTATCTGCTGAACTTCATTGTGTGAGTACTGGTCAAATACAGACAGCTAGTCTAAAGCACCCACGCCTCACAGCTGTGCTTAGGGAAGCAGAATAAGGACTCTGCTAAAATGCTCATCCAAGCTCTTATTATCTCCCGCCTTGACTACTGCAACCTAGGGATGCACCGATAACACTTTTTTAAGACCGAGTACGAGTACCGATACTTTTTTCAAGTACTCACCGATACCAAGTACCGATAGTTTTATTTTATGTCATGTGACCACTTTCCAATAAGAACAGACCTCATACAAAAATGCCCCCAGCTCACATGTATATATCCCCCCGAGATATATATATATATATATATATACAGAATGCCCCCAGCTTTCATGGATTATGCCCCCAGCTCTCATGGATATTACCTCCAGCTCATGGATATTACCCCCAGCTCATGGATATTACCCCCAGCTCATAGATATTGCCCCAGCTCATAGATATTGCCCCAGCTCATGGATATTGCCCCAGCTCATGGATTTTGCCTCCAGCTCATGGATATTACCCCCAGCTCATGGATATTACCCCCAGCTCATGGATATTACCCCCAGCTCATGGATATTGTCCCCAGATCATGGATATTGTCCCCAGCTCATGGATATGCCCCCAAGCTCTCATGGATATTGCCCCAGCTCATGGATATGCCCTCAAGCTCTCATGGATATTGCCTCAGCTCATGGATATTGCTCCCACCTCATGGATATTGCTCCCAGCTCATGGATATTGCCCCAGCTCATGGATATGCCCCCAAGCTCTCATGGATATTGCCCCAGCTCATGGATATTGGCCCCAGCTCATGGATATCGGCCCCAGCTCATGGATATTGGCCCCAGCTCATGGATAATGCCCCCCAGCTCATGGATATTTGCCCACAAGCTCTCATGGATAATGCCCCCCCAGCTCATGGATATTGCCCCCCAGCTCAGACCCCAGACCAGACATGGGGCGGCTGTTCGAATGCTCTATCGGCATTTGGACAGCCGCCTCTGGAGCTCTCCGGCATACTTACCTTCCCGAGCGACGCCGACAAAGTCTTCGCGCGTGCGCTCATTGAAGGACCCCAGCTGTGATCACGTGGGACTCCCACGTGATCGCGGCTGGGGTCCTTCAATGTGCGGAAGCGCAGAAACTTTACCGGCGTCGCTCAGGAAGGTAAGTATGCGGAGAGCTCCAGGGGCAGCTGTCCGAATGCCGAGCATTCGAACAGCCGCCCCAGCCCCTCGGATGCCGGCAAGCCGGCTCAATGCCGACTTCCGGTATTGGGGGAAATATCGGGGGTACTGCACGAGTACCAAGTACTCCTGCAATACCCAGTATCGGCACCGATATCTATACTAGTATCGGTATCGGTGCAACCCTATTGCAACCTCCTTCTCTCTAGCCTTAAGAGATCTCAGATTCTCCCTCTGCAGTCTGTAATGTACGCCTGTGCTAGACTCATACACCTCACCTCCCGCACCGCCCACACCTCTCCCCTCTATCAATCTCTACCCTAGCTCCCTGTTTACTTTAGAATCCATTTCAAAATACTGGTGCTCACTTTCAAAGCTCTCCATAACCGCGCCCCTGCCTACATCTCCTCCCTTATTAACAGGTATATCCCATCCCGACCACTTCGATCTGCCAATGATCTGATGCTATCAGTTCCTCGTATTCGCACACCTAACTCTCACCTTCAGGACTTCTCTCGAGCTGCCCCATTTCTATGGAACTCCCTCCCCCGCAATATCAGACTCTCCCCTTCTCTCCAGTCCTTCAAGAAGTCTTTGAAAACACATTACTTTAGAGAAGTCTATCAGTTCACTCCATGATCTCCCCACTGTCATTTCCTGCACCTCTTCCCATTCAGTCCTCATGCAACTTGCCACTTCACCTACCCTATTCACCTTCACCTAATGTGTCACCACTCTCCTCTTAGATTGTAAGCTCTCGAGCAGGATCCTCCCTCTTTCTGTTCCACGTGTATAACGTGTATGTATAATTGTTATTCTGTCTCTCCCATGGTACAGCGCTAAGGAATTTATTGGCGCTTTATAAATACTCGTAACTGTGACTTTTAGGGTTACTGTAAAGCAGGGCTCAAAATTTCCACTCGCCTACTAGCATTTGGCGAGTGGAAATTAAGTGAGGGCGAGTGGAAATGCACATGCAGGCAGCACAATAAATTATTTCACCCCCCCCCTTCCCCAGGCTGCACGGTGACAGGGATCAGCTGCCTAACCTGACCAAGCTCGTCTGTCACTGGCAGGGGGGTGGAGAGGAGCTCTGCTCACACTGGGGTCTGATGACTGGGTATACATGTATCTGGGCTCTAATGTCTGGGTATTAATGTTATTTTTGTAACTTTATTCTAAATAAAACCTTTAACAGTGTAATTTCAAAAGATAATTTAAGGGGGTGTGTTTAGGGGCAGAGTTAAGGGCTAGGGGTTAGGTGGAGCAACTGGTGGTGAGTAACTCTTATGGCCTGTTAGTAACTTGGGACTTGAAATTTTGAGCCCTGCTGTAAAGGTTACTTTTAGAGTTAAGGTTACTGTCAGGGTTGATGTTACTGGTTCTGTTTGTGTTACATTTACAGTACGTCTAGGGTGAGGGTTGGAATACTGTTAGGGTTGGGTTACATCTAAGGCTCGGTTACTGATAAGATTGCTGTTAGGGATAGGGTTACTGTTAGGGCTGCAGTTAGACTCACTGGTTCTGTTTATGTTTGTATTAGGGTTAGAACTAGTATTGCAAAAAAGTGGATTTTTTTTACTTGATTTGATCTGATAATATTCGGATTGATTCAATAAAATGTTATTGTGTTCAGTCGCTTTTGGAAATTCGGATGATCCCGAATCATCGAAATGTTGTTATTTCATCCAAAACCTATTTTGGACAACTGCTAATGCACATGTCTATGAACCAAGACGGCGTTGGCCTGTACCCTTTCCATGCAGTCGCAGATATGAATCCATCTTGTTATAATCTCCTTAACCTCCCTGGCGGTCTGATTTTTTTAAAAATTTTGTGTCCAAAAGCGGTCTATTTCTTTTGTTTTTGTCCCCCTAGCACAGGGGTCAGCAACCTTGGCACCCTGATTGTTACGATTGCCCCCCTATAGGGAGTGAGTGGGGCCCTTTAGGCTGCGTATTTTAAAGCCCTTTAGGCAGGTTTGCGGTCATATTGCAGGATCAAGCACACACTAACAAACTAGAAACAAGAGAGATAGTACAGCTGACAAACACAAAGGGGGACCCTGTACTAGGTAATTTCTCAACTAAAGGAAACAGCAGGGATATGGGTAAACACAAAGTGACAAATCTGCAAGCAGACAACAAGAAATAAACAAGTTAGCAGAAACTAGAAAGATCCCTAAGCCCTGACTGAGATCCTTGAAAGGTGATCTCGAAATACTAACTAGGCTAGGTCTGCAAGGTGTATAAAACATAAACCAGACATACAATGAATGCAGGTATACAGATTCCAGGGAACAAACCAGGATATATGCTGCAACAAATCAGACACATGAACTCATAAGAACATATATACAAGACACAAATAGAATATCTAAGAAACCGAGCCGGGTCATACACGGGTTAATATAAGCATGGTACAGGGGACAGACAGAAGAGAAGATCCGATATCCAAAGCCAGAGAGTCATGTAAACTGAAATCAGAATAACAGAATGTAGTACAATTCAAGGAGCAGGGACACAAAAGGTAGAAGCTATCAAAACCCAAGGATCTGATCTACTACTGGCACATATATAGGGCAGGACTGGTCATGTGACTACAGAGCATCAGCCACAGGAGAGACATTCTGCAGAGTCCATCCCATTTAACCCACAGGAGCTGCTGAGCTTCGCTCTCACCACCAGAGGGCCTGACTTCCCTGTGGAAACGTGACACTGATGTGCTGGGAACTACATCTCCCAAGATGCTCTGTCATCCATTAGGCTGACTGAGCCACAAGGGAAATATAGTTCCCAAAACATCAGGGAGCCAAGGTTGCTGACCCCTGCCCTAGTGGTATTCCCTAGCGGCAGGGCTTTTTTTTCAGGGCGTACTCGGGGGTACTCAGTACCGGCACCTCACCGCTCATTACCGGCACCTCAGCCAGAACTAACAGGAGAGAGCATGATGCTCCTCCCTCCTCCTGCAGTGGCAGGCAGAGAATCGGAAGCGCTCGCCAGCTCATGTTGCTCCTGGATGCTTCCGATTGTCAGGAGTGTATGTAGGGACTGATAACCCCCCTCCCCCAGTAAGTGACAAGGGAGGGCTGCTCCCCCTTTCTCTGCAGCCGCCGAAACTTTGAACAGCATGGGGAGGGGGGGGGGGTGCAGCATGTTTACACACATCTGCCAGAACTGCAGATTGTCAGGCAGGCGATGTGATCAAAGGAGCTGGCACTGTAAGGCGGTAGAGAGTTCTATTGCTGTGGAGCTCATACACACTGCGTATTACTGTGAGTTTCATTGCTGTGGAACTCATACATACTCAGCAAAACTGTGAGTTTCATTGCTGTGGTGCTCACAAATGCTAGGGGATTATCCACTCAGTGCCATCGTTGCAAACCCCCCAAAAAAAACAGCTAACAGCCCTGCAATACAGATTTTTCTTGCAACAGAGGCAGTTAGTGGATAACCCCCCATAGGGTTACAACAATAGCTGTTCATTTAAAGGAACACAGCATTAAAAAATATGGTTCCCTTTTATATTGTCTTCCTTTAAGTGAGCTACAACTATTGTTTATGAGGACATGAAAATAGTCCTAATAATCAGTTTTTCCCCGGGCGTGAGAGTACCCCCACTGCCTAGCGGTATTCCCAAGTGTAACCCTCGAGCAACACTCGGGATGCCGCTGGATACATCACCTGTCCCTGCGCTCCCTCGATGTCCCCGCAATCTCCTCCAGCGATTGCAACCTCATGCTTCTTGGTTCCCTCCTCGCGAGAAGGAATCCAGGAAGTAAAACGTTGCAATCGCCGGAGGAGACTGCAGAGATCAGCGAGGGAGCGCAGAGAGAGGTGATGTATACAGCCCGAGTGTGACTCGGGGTTACCACTTTCAGCAGTGAAATTTAACCCCGAGCCACACTCGTGGAAAATCGTCAGGGAGGTTAATGGGTAAAGTAATATGTATATCTGCATTAAGAAAAGCGACGTGAACTGATCTGTTTTCCTAAGCTGACATATCTATAAAATCGAGTTGATACGTGCATTGATAATAAAAAAAGGACATAAAAGCCACATTTAAATGAGGGAAGACACATTATATAACAGTATGAATATGTAGGTGCACGAGCAGCCGTTTATCAAAATAGACCGGAGAGAAATAAGCAGGGCTGTGGGCAGGGATAATTGGAGGGGATGAGAATGTGTTGTACAGCCAAGTACAATAGGTTGGCGGATGTAAATGTGTGTTTTCAGAAACAGATGCTGAGCTTTGGTGTATAACTCACTTTAATGAAGGGTCTCAAAGCGCTCAGAATACATCGACACGTTCAGATACACTGCTCTAAAAATACAAATAAAGACGTGTAATATTTTACATCGGAACTTCAGATGAACCAATAAATAATCCTTCTTCACATACCCATACCGGCCTTTTTAAAACAGCCAGAAGTAAAGTGGTTTTTACATTACTGAGCAGGAAACAAGGTGTCAGAACCTTTAGATGTGTGTTTTAACGCATGGTTTATTTCTGGTAAGGCTGGGGCCACACGCGCCTGCTAAATGCGTCCGTCGTACCGTGCATTGTGACGTCCATTATAGAATTTTGACAGATTGTATGTGGAACAACACACAACGTACGGTTGCACTTTTACATGCATTTTAGAACGGACACAGATGTTTGTTCAGTCAAACCGCTTGGACGCGCTGTTGCAGTGTGATAAGGGCAGGGTAATAGACCATAGGTTTATTAGCAGGCGGATAGGAAAAGCCCTATTCCCCCTATAGGGTTAATTGTCAGTTGATCACGGATGAGGTCTGCCCTGGAGCTGTGGTTCCCTCTGAGACAGTCAGTCGTTGTGTTGGGTGCAGTAGAGGAAGAAAGACCTGAAGTTAAGTATATTCTGTTTTGTTTTGCATTATTGGTAAGCGGCTTAGCTGCCCAATACAATTGCTAGGAATACCAAATTTTTAATTAGACTCCACATAAGGAGTAGGCTTTACTTTATATTTGTTATATTTTATAAACGACTACTCTGCATGTGCTGTGGCCGCCCAAATAAAGAAAAATACTGAAGCACTGACTCGAGTGTCCAGTGGCTGTACCACAGCGCGTTCAGACATGTCTTAGTATGTGATGCTTTTTAAAGGCGGAAGAACAATACATCAGACGAGCGCTCATTTCATGTCCGTCCAGTATGTAGGAGACTGAGACCACAAACCGTAACGGATTTTTCAGCTTCCATGTTTATCGAGCTTTTTTTTATCTTCATCAAAAATTCCTGTGCAATGTTGTCCATAGGTACGTCTGTGCAAAAGTATGCCTGTTACAACCGACAAACTTTCTGTTCTCATGTGGCTCCAGCTTAACACATTTTGAGTTTTTGATATTTCATAGGTGTGTATCTACACAATTTTCAAATGTTTGTTCCAGCCCGCCTGCAATACCTGCCTACAGGGCACCGCCATCTTGGTAATGTCCATGGCACAGCAATCTGAGGTCAAACCAGCACTGCCGATGTTTACTGGCCAGTTGACATCAGAACAGACGGCCTATGGGATACAGGCATTGGTGGGCCCAGCAGGAGAGCTGCCATCCCGCTTTATGCTGACGGCAGCTCTCCTGTTCACCTGCTGGGTTATGCCCCTTGCCAGGCAGCTAGGTGGCGCCGCAAGAAAGGTCGCACTGACACTGAGTCCTGCAACGCATTTTTTGGAGTATTCCATATTGTATTTTGTGACAGACCTGTGCTCCATTCCAGATTTCAGAGAATCCAACCTGTGTGTTTTGGCTATTCCAAGGAGTCTCAGGTGTTCCCCATCCCAACTGATGAGGTCTCATCAAGAGGAGTCTTGCCCTAATCCCAGTGCTTAAGCATTGTGTGAAGTTTCTCCTGCTAAGTGCCTCTGTTGCCCTGCATCTCTGGTCTGGAGATGCAGGGCAACAGAGACTGAAGATGGGAGAAGCAGGGCAACAGAGACTGGAGACCGGAGATGCAGGCAACAGAGGCTGGAGATCGGAGATGCAGGGCAACAGAGACTGGAGAGCATAGATACAGGGAAACAGAGGCTGGAGACTGGAGATACAGGGCAACAGAGGCTGGAGACTGGAGATACAGGGCAACAGAGGCTGGAGACTGGAGATGCAGGGCAACAGAGGCTGGAGATGGGAGATGCAGAGCAACAAAGACTGGAGAACAGAGATGCAGGGCAACAGAGGCTGGAGACTGGAGATGCAGGGCAACAGAGGCTGGAGATGGGAGATGCAGAGCAACAAAGACTGGAGAACAGAGCTACAGGGCAACAGAGCCTGGAGACACAGGGCAACAGAGGCTGGAGAACGGAGATACAGGGCAAAAGCGGCTGGAGATCGGAGATGTAAGGCAACAAAGGCTGGAGAACAGAGATACAGGGCAACAGAGGCTGGAGACTGGAGATACAAGGCAACAGAGCAGGGCATCTCCAGCCTCTGTTGCCCTGTATCTTCGGTCTCCAGCATTTGTCCTGTTCCAGGGTCCATTAGCCCACGATTCAGTCAGTGCTCTTCTGTTCCTGCTGTCTCGTTACCTTCTTGGAGTCCCCTGTATGTCCAACTCTCTTCCTGTCTTCTCCCAGTGTCTGAATCTTGCGTATCTTCTGCCCAGCCATAGTCCTACCTCGTCCAGTCTGTCCACAGTATCTAGCCTTATCCACTTGTATTTGTTTATGCTTAGTCCCTATATTTTATATTACAATTAACCCCTTGAATTTCGACCCTCCTCTGCTCTCCATGTCACTGCATACTGAGCTCACCTGTTACACCCCCACACGTATGACAACATGGCATGTCTCAATTCAATGTCTGTAAACATTCCGGAATAACTTACTGACCCCATTTGACTTTTTGGTGTCATATGCTTACTTAGTATTCTTGTTCGTTCTAGAATTCCCTCTCCAACATCTCTGTAACCGTTTCCACCAGCGACTTTGCTCTCGACCACCCTCTATCTCCGTCGCAGCGTGTTTTTCACAGATCCCACGATTTTATCACATGTTTCCACTTATTAATCTGTATCACACTAATGATATTCTTAATTGAAAACACAATAAGCTGCTGAGGAAGATCTCTTTTCAGAATGTGTGTGACATGGAGCTTGTTAGGTAGGAAGCCAAACGTCGTGTCAGATGCCCACCAAAGCTGGGAGCAGCCACCTTCCTGAGTAAATTTCTGCTATTCCTTACACCACTCCTCCCGAGTCCCAAATACCATCTTGCAATTCTTGTATCTCTCTGTGCTGTTCCAGTGGTTTATAATGCGGATGTACTGTTTCTGCTCCTTGAATATGCCACAACCAAGACAGCCCTGAACTGCATGGATTTGCTAACCCATACACTACCAAGTGTTTTTCCATGAAAACAAGTGTCAGGAACCAGTGTTTTTTTTTTTTAAAAAAAAATGTAACCCCTTAGTGACCGGGCAGTTTTACGAAAGTATGTCCGAAAGTGCCCGCTGCTGGTTTTACGTTTCTGTGCTGTTTGTATTTACCCCCTTGCTGCGGAGGACGCGCTCAGCGCGTCCACCCACAGGTAACGTTCCTTGCGGAGGACGCGCTGAGCGCGTCCTCCCTTTGGGGCCAGCGATCGGCCGGGTTCCTCGATGTCAGCGCAGCACCAGGAACCACCGCCGGCCTAATTAGATGTCATTGCGGCGGCGCGATGACATCTAATTCAGGCGCCCCCCCCCCGCATGTGCGGAGGAGGCGCCTGAAAGGGAGGGGGGGGGTCCTTCGGACCTCTCTCCCTCCCGATCGCCAGCGTGCAGGGTGTTAATCCAGGCACCGTTTGGAAGGGCACAGCCTGCCCTTCCTAACGGTACCTGGAATTAACCCCATGGGGGCTGGATCACGAATCGGCGCCGGTTCGTGATCCTTTCCCGGAGCTGGCTGACATCTTGGATGTCAGCCAAGCTTCTGGGAATGCCCCCTGAGGACTGGCGTCATCGTGCATAGCACGATGACGCCAGTCCTGGAGTTGACCCCTAACTGCCACCAATGGTGGAGATAGGGGGTTCCAATGAACTCCCGATCCGTGGCAGTTAGGGGTTAATGTTTGCTATTGTTGGATCGGCCAGCGCATGGCCGTTCCAACGATACCAAACATGAGTATGAAAAAAGTTTTAAAAAAAAAAAGAATATTTAAAAAAAAAATCACGTTTTTTTTTTCTTTTTTTGGTTCGTTAATGCAGCAATATTGTTCCCATTTCAATTATAATGTGAACAATGATGCTGCACTAACGATTTTTGTATGCGGTGCGTTTGTTAAAAATCGTGTAATTTTCCCCAAAAAAAAATGTAACGAGACCCCATCTCTAATTTTTTTCACAAGCGCACCCCATACAAAATATAACCGCAATTGCTCGTGTGACCGGCCTACACCCTCACCGCCCGTTCGTAATGATGGACTCTGCGTTGTGTTGTATGTTGGTGTGGTGCAGCAAGGACGAGACCGGCAACATGTGACTTTTTTTGGGGAACGGATTTTACTTCAGGCGACTCCTCTGCCTCTGGCGCCGCTTCTCCTCTGAATAAAATAATATACATATATACAGGAATGAATATATATATCAGGAGACGTTCCACCTCTGCTTCTCAAGCCTCACGTGCTCTGATAAGCCCGGGAAGAAGGGAACTGCCTAGATCTAACTACAGGGAGTGATGTCATCCCTCATTACCATATTAACCCCCTCATAAAAACGGCTGCTCAAACCAAATATAAAAACTACTCACAACAACCCTTTAAAGAACCTAATGCCCCTGGGACCGGAACATATCTATTTTTGTAAGGAATTAGTGTAATACACATATAATGTTCCTTAAAGACACACACACATATATTTATACAGTACACACCCGTTACATTCACCCCTTCTGAATTACACTAATATCCTGACCATACAATACTAATGGTTCCGCTGAACCAGACCTAAACAAAACAAATTTGCAATTCAGCGTAAGTTACCTACTTAATAGGTTAGGATAAACCTAAGGTTGATCAAGTCCTAAGCATCCATAGAACAATATACTGCCGTGTACAGCATACGATGGTCTGGTACAGGTTATATTACATGAAATTCTTACATTTCTTGGACAATTTTCACAATTGACATTTACCCCTTTTTTGGTGTGATATCAAAAATATAAGAACACTTAGGTAAGGGTCAATCCGTTCTTTATTCTATTTATTAGAGATGGGCCCACTCTCTGAATGTTGATTGACTTCTGGGTCAAGGATTCTATTAAACGGCTAACTTTCTTTACTACCCTTCCTGTACGGGTCTTAACACACTGTGTGTCTGGGTTGCTGCTAACTTGAAAATCATTTACTATTTCTGCTGGTGCACTAGAGTCACTGACAGAAGGTTCAGCCTCTACACTAGGTGTTTGCTCAGGATTAACTTCAATGTTCTCAATTTCATTTTCAATACTTTGTTCATAATCAGCACTTTCACTTGAAACTGAGTGATCAGATTCTGAAACGTTGTCATCCAATTCATCAGAACTTATTTCTTCCAATTGGTCAAGCGATTCAATTGAACAAGACTCATTCTCAGTGTCATCAACGTTGGACTGTATACTTTCATCATGTTGATTTGACTCAACGGGTAAGAAACTAATGTCCAGCATCAAATTGCGATGAACTACTTTTGACTTGCCTTCTTCATCAATTAGCTTGTAAATGTTGGTTTGCAGATTCAAATCTTGTACAGTATAGACAGTAGGATCCCATTTGTCTGCAAGTTTCCTTTTTCCTCTTTCACTTTTGTTGGCCAGTAATACTCGATCTCCGATGTTGAGATTTGTTCCTTTGATCTTTCGATTGTAACACTTAGCTTGCTTCGCTTGCTGTTTCTCTGTATGTTTCTGAGCTATCTGCGTTGCTTCATGAAGGTACGTCATAAGTGAAGTTGCATAGCTGCTGTAATCTACAATTACAGGATCATGTGATACTTGTCCGAACATTACATCTATAGGTAACTTTGGAATACGACCAAACATTAGTTGGAATGGAGCATAACCTGTGGTTCGTGCACTGTTGCATTATAAGCGAATGTCAAAGTCTGTATCTGTGCAGGCCAATTATGTTTCTCTTGAGTGGTAAAGAACGAAGCATATTGCCTAAAGTTCTGTTAAAACGTTCTGTTTCTCCATTTCCCATCGGATGGTATGCTGTGGTATGCGACTTTGCAACACCTGCCAAAATTAACAGTTCTGCAATTAGGGTACTTTCAAAGTTAGTGCCTTGATCCATATGGATACGTTGTGGGAAGCCATAGACGCAAAAGATATTGTCCCATAACTTCTTTGCAACTTGTTTTGCTTTCTGATTGCTACACGGGAAGGCATGGCCAGCTTGGTAAAATGATCTGTCACTACTAACACGTCTACAGACCGCTGTTTGTTATCTTCCGCACTCCAAAAATCTAAACACACCAACTCCATTGGGTTGTAGTCTTGATACTTTGAAGAGGTGCTCGAGCAGATGGTTCTGGTGTTTTGGCCAAAATACACCTCTGACAACATTTAACGTACTCCCTTATGTCATGTTCCATCTTCGGCCAGAAAAACTGTTGTCGGGCAAGCTGGAGAGTTCTTGACTGTCCCTGGTGTCCAGCCAAATCATGCACACCGGTCAAAACTTTAGACTTGAGACTCGCAGGAATGATAAGTTGGAATCTCTTGTGTGTACTTAAGGGGTCTCTAGAAACGCGGTAGATCACTCCATCTTGAATCTTCAACCGATCCCATTGTTTCAAAAGGACTAGAGCTCTGAAATCCATTCCAGCTCTCTCTCTACCGGATGGACGTCTCTTCTGACTCACATAAGGCATAACCTGCGAAATCACCGGATCTGATTCTTGACATTGCCGAATTTCCTCAAGAGGGATTATCGGAATTTCATCGGACACAGACATTACGTTGCTCTGGATGAGTTGAATCTCCTGCATGGCCCTCAGTTCTGTTACTGTCTCCCACTGATCGTGAATGCTCAATTGAGACCTAACTGTTGCATGGTCACAGGATGCTGGATTCAACTGAAGTGACACTTGCTGACTGTTCACCTGTAAGCGAAATGTATCTTGAACTCCATCTTGATTGACGTCTTCAGCTTCAGCTAGTAACCTGTGGTATCGCTCTGATATCAGCCTTTGACTGACGGTCTTCACTAGTGGATCACGACTCAAAGCATCGGCTACAATGTTCTTTCTTCCAGCTATGTGCTTCAGGTCAAAAGTATAGCCAGAAAGCTTGGAACACCCAGCGCTGTTCACAAGCATCGAGTTTGGCCTTGGTCAGTATGTAAGTGAGCGGATTGTTATCCGTCCATACGGTGAACGTGTGACCCTTTAACCAATGGCTGAACTTCTCACACACACTCCACTTCAAAGCTAAAAATTCCAGTTTGTGTGCTGGATACCTCTTCTGAGAATTACTTAGGGCCTTGCTTGCGAATGCAATAGGACGCGCCTTCGCCTCGCCTGCTGGTATCTGGGACAATACTGCTCCAAGTCCATCCAAGGATGCATCGATTGACAAAATTAACGGTAACGAAAAATCAGGATGTGTTAGGACTACACTATCTAGTAGGTTCTCCTTCAACTTAGAAAGGGCTTCATCACACTTTGGGTTCCAATCTGTTGCCTTCAATTTTCTGTAGGTACCTGCTTTAACTCCTATCCTACCCTTAATTCTTCTCTTCTGTCCTGCTGTAAGGGAAAAGAGTGGCTTAGCTATGGACGAACAATTTGGGATGAAGTGCTGGTAATAGAGGATCATCCCTAAAACGGACTTGATTCTTCTTACAGACGGTGTACACCCATCTTCTTCCATAAGATCGAACTTTGATATTTTGGCAATGACCTCCACCTTCGAAGGATCAACAGCAATTCCGTCTTCATTGATAATGTGCCCTAGGAACTTGACAGATGACTGCATCAGATGGCACTTCTTCGGGCTCAACTTGAGGTTGTAGTCCCTCAATCGCTGAAACACCATCTCCAGTCGCTCCAAGGCTGCTTGCTCATTGGGTGCAAATACTAATAAGTCGTCTAAATAACACAGTAGGCTGCTGAAATTCAGATCTCCAAAAATACTCATCATCATTCGCATGAAAGAGGCTGGACTATTACACAGTCCCTGAGGCATTCTATTGTACTCATGAAGTCCTACTGGAGTCGTGAAAGCTGTATATTTCTTATCCTCTTCAGCCATGGGGATGTTATAGAAGCCTGATGTTAGGTCCATGGTGCTGAAGAGTGTATTTCCGCCCAATGCGACCAGGCAGTCGGACTGATGTGGAGTGGATGTGCATCCTTGATAGTTCTAGCGTTCAACCATCTGAAATCTGTACAAATCCTCAGACCACCGTCCTTCTTCCAAACGAGTACCAAGGGTGAAGCATATTCACTCACAGATTTCCGAATTATTCCTTGCTCCTCCATTTCAGAGAGAACTTGGCGTAGCTTTTGGTAATGACCTGGTGGTACTCGCCGATACGGCAATCGAAACGGTCGATCGTCTGTTAACTGGATACGATGCACAAAGTCTGTAACTTCTCCGCAATCCAAGGCATGTTTTGAGACAACATCATGGTAGTTTTCAAGCAACTGAACAAGCTTGGCTTTGCCTGTATTTCCTACGAGCAGGAATCAATGTCAAGGTCACTAAGACCTACAGATTTTAGTCTCTTCTTGAGATCAGTCATAGCACTGGGTTGCTGATGACTCTCAGGTGCGAGTACTTGAGTATGACTGTAACCCTGTAGCAGCTCAAAATCTTCCACAGCCAAACACAGGGGATACATCTGCAAGTTTGCAATTCCTCCTGAGCGTCACTGGCTTGTCTGAAAGGTTGGTAACTTTGAGAGGAACCCAATAATCTCCCCACAACGGTACGGTGGTGACAACTCGGCCAATCATTATGTTTCTGTCACGGTGGCCCCCGCACCCCCCCCCCCGGCGCCTTGGCAGCGGCTTCCTCGCTGCTCGCTGACCAGGCGCCGAGTGATATCGCGGTAGTAGGTTCCGCACACGTGGGACGCGGGGCGGGGCTAGGCGTGATGACGCGGAACCCGCCGAGTTTAAAACCCAGCTTCACGGGGGCGTGGCTACAGGCCGATAATGGTGGACGTGTAAACGCTCGGCTCTGCACCCATAGAAACGGTGACCACGGACATCGACAAGCAAGGACACAATAACACCCTAGAAAAGGTGCCTACCCTGTCTCAGACCCCAATGGCCACTCCAAAAGCGAAGAAAACGGGAGGAAAAACGACTTTTTCGCGCCGAAATCTAGCAAGCGCAGAGAGGGGACAGACTCGCAAGATGGCGGCGGCGGCTCCCCCCCTCCCTCCCAGGAAACTCCGAGTGGAAGAGACCCTGCGGATTTGGCAATGTTCGCAAACCGCATGGAAGGTATGTTGCAGACCCTGTCCTCTACCCTAACAGCCAGACTAGACGCTGTTGCAGGGGAAATTAGGAAAGACATAAGAGAGATCGGGGAACGCACCTCTAGATTAGAGACCAAAATGTCAGAGACAGCGGAGGCTCACAATGTTATGGCCATGAGGGTGGAGGAACTGGAAACTAATTTACTAATGTACGCCAACAAGTTGGCAGACCTGGAGGACAGATCCCGCAGGCACAATCTAAAGATCAGGGGGATACCGGAGACAGTGCACCCGAGACAACTACAGGAATATGTAACGGAGTTATTTGTACACCTTTTACCGGATGCCACGCTGGAGTCCTTATTACTAGACCGCATACACCGTCTACCCAAACCTCCCTCGGCTCCAATAAAAGCCCCTCGTGACGTCATTCTAAGGATGCATTATTATAAACCGCGTGAGGATCTGCTACAAGCCCTGAGGAAGCCAGAAGCACTAGGCCACGATTATGCCCACCTAAATATATACCCGGACCTATCGAAGGCTACCCTGCAGCAACGCCGATTGTATCGACCACTAACCCTGGCGCTGCGTACTGCGGGGGTGACATATCGTTGGGGATACCCCACCAAACTCATCGTTACCAGAGAAGGCAAGGTCACGGTGCTAACCTCCCCGACGGCTGCTCGAAAAATCCTGGAGAATTGGGGCATACAGATCGCTGAAGACGAAGAAGCGACACGCTCCTTACCCAAACGCTGGAATCAAGAACGGCATAATCGCTGAAATGCAAGCTCCTGTGGATTACAATCCTCCGATAGTTCCCCCAACGGTCGCGGTTGCGGTACAAGGATGGGATGGCTTATATACATTTAGATGACTCTACGCACTGAAGCACAAGTTCTTCCTTGTACCCACTGACTGTGAGGTTATTGATCCGCACTTGGATCTACGATATGTAATGTTATTGTTTAATACACAATGTTCACCGTGTTCTGGTTGCAGAAGTTGTTCCCCCCCCTTTTTTCTTTTTTTTTTTCTCCCTCTTCCTAGAAGAGCGCAGGGCTATTCCCACCCCGGAGGTCCCGCTGGAGAGACGACAAACGTTGTTTGTAGATAGTCACACCGACTCTGGTGCCTTATCTCTTTTCTTTTATTTTCTCCTTTTTTTTTTTTTTTCCTCCTTTTCTCCCTCTTTACTCTCAGGGCATAACACACGTATACACTAAGACGATCACTTGTATCGACGATCACCGTAGTGACTACACCTGTTGATTTATACAACCACCCTAACTCCTCAGTCACACCATATTCGATACTCCCTAATGAAAATTATTACCTTTAATGTAAAGGGATTAAACCTCCCGATTAAACGTCATTCTCTCTACAGAGATCTTCATTCTTATAATGCTGACATAGTGTGTTTGCAGGAGACCCACTTCCGCCGTCTGGACCACCCTAGGCTGTATCTCCCTCAATACTCCCAACAATACCATTCCACATACAGAGCAAAATCCCGAGGGGTCACCATCCTAGTACACAACAGGGTCGCGTTTCAATCCCACCGCATCATCACTGACCCACAGGGCCGCTATATCATTTTAATATGTACTATCAATGACCGCACATACACACTAGTGTCGGTTTATGCCCCGAATTTATCCCAAAGTACTTTCCTAGCGACACTCCTTGACAAGGTCTCGGATGTCCTCACAGGCACATTCATTTTATGTGGAGATCTTAACCTTAGTTTGGACCCGGACAGAGACCGTTCAGGCCCTGACAATCCTCTGCGTCCGTCGAGACCACCTCGACTCCTATGCTCCATACTAGAGAAATATCAACTTTACGACGTGTGGCGACTGCTTCACCCCACTGAACGTGACTACACGTTTAGATCACAGGTTCATAATAGTTACACACGAATCGATTACTTTCTTGTGGCTGGGGGGACACTCCCGTACGTGACGGATTGCGACATCAAACCTTTTACATGGTCGGATCACTCCCCAGTACAATTGACTCTTAGCGATACATATCAATATCACACGAGGCCCCCGTGGCGACTGGACCATTCTCTTCTTAAACATGAACCGGCGACTGCGGCAATACGAGACGCTTTAACGAATTTCTTCGCGGAAAATGTAACCCCTGACATGTGCCCAATCACAATTTGGCAGGCCCATAAAACGGTTATTCGGGGGGTGTGCATCCAATGGAAGTCTAGATTGAGAAAGGAGTATATGTCTAAACGTTTAGCTACACTGACAGACATCCATTCCTTAGATTGCCGTAATAAAATCTCACCATCTCCGGAACTGGCCGCGGAATTAGACTCCAAGTTGGGAGACCTTAAGACGTTGGAGGCGGATGCCTATTTTGCAACTTTGTCACGATTGAAAATGAAACACTACACATTCATGAACAAACCAGGCAGATTACTAGCCAGGCGCCTGAAACCCACCAAACCCCAGACGAAGGTCACAACCCTTAGGACACCACAAGGCCCTATACACACACCCACAGCCATAGCCAACGAGTTTGCAGCATATTACGAGAAGTTATACAACCTCGCCACTGATGAGACACGGACACATCCCACGACGGACTCAGTCGAGGCCTATTTGAAGGCCTTACACCTGCCGACCCTGTCGGACGCCCAATCGACTCTGTTGTCATCCGCGCTATCCGTAGAAGAAATTTCTGACACTATCAAATCCCTCCCACGTCACAAAGCCCCGGGCCCTGACGGCCTGACAGACCTATACTACTCCAATTTTGCTTCACTTCTATTGCCCCACCTCCACAAAACGTTTGAGAAGGCCTCGGAACTGGGCTCCTTCCCGGTCGACATGTTACGAGCCCACGTTATCACGCTCCCTAAGCCGGGTAAAACGCCAGACTTATGCCCGAACCTAAGACCCATATCCTTATTGAATGTAGACCTCAAGATATACAGCAAAGCATTGGCGGCCCGATTAAAACTGATCTTACCATCTTTGATAGGACAAGACCAGGTGGGATTTATACATCGACGTCAGGGCCCAGATAGTACAAAAAAACTGCTGAACCTGATGGAGGCGATGAGGAGGCTCGAGCAGCCTAGCCTTGTGGTCTCTTTAGATGCGGAGAAGGCGTTCGACAGGGTCGGCTGGTTATTTATGCGCTCAACTCTTTCTAAGTTCAAGTTCCCACCCAAATTCCTCAATGCCGTGCAGGCGATCTATGACGCCCCGTCAGCCAGAGTCCTAAACTCAGGATTCCTCTCCGATGAATTCGCTATCTCGAACGGGACCCGACAGGGTTGTCCCCTCTCACCTCTTCTGTACGCCCTAGTCCTAGAGCCATTGGCGCAAGCCATCCGACAAAATGATTTGATCAGGGGGTTTCTATAGGCCCAACCATATACAAACTAAACCTATATGCTGATGACATTCTCCTGACCCTAACGGACCCTGACGTGTCCCTCCCGGCCCTCCAGACAGAACTCACTTCATATGCTGCGGCGTCCTATCATCTTGTTAACGCACAAAAGACACAAGCCCTCCCCATAAACATATCTCCCACACATTTGCAGGCACTTACGAGACGGTACCATTTTGACTGGCGCAGCTCATTTTTGACATATTTGGGGGTACGGATTACTAAAAAGGCATCGGACCTGATACCACAGAACTACACACGGCTTATGTCCAATGTAAAATCCCTGTTGGGGACCTGGCAGCGGGGAAGTCTCTTGGTTAGGTAGAATGGCTGCTGTAAAAATGTCGATCATCCCTAAACTCCTGTATATCTTCCGAACCCTTCCAGTTAAATTACCCAAATCGTACCTAGATTCCTTCCAATCACTTTTAATGACATACGTTTGGAATCATAAGCGCCCTAGGGTGTCTAGGAGACTGTTGTATTATCGCC
The DNA here is from genome assembly GCA_009667805.1 of Leptobrachium leishanense. Taxonomy (NCBI): domain Eukaryota; kingdom Metazoa; phylum Chordata; class Amphibia; order Anura; family Megophryidae; genus Leptobrachium; species Leptobrachium leishanense. Next base: position 35,117,796 of record CM019064.1, read on the forward strand.
ACAGAGACGGAGGCCTCAACCTATTTCACGTCCACAGGTACCACTGGGCCTCATGCCTGGCATCCCTTTCGGAAGTGTTTAGACCTTCCCCGATGCCGCAGTGGCTGGCGGTGGAGGCGGCTTACATGCAGGGTCATTCACTGAGCGACTTGTTATGGATACCTCCGACCCTGAGACCCAATATGAGAGAGATGCACGCCTCCACGGTTTTCCACTTATGTGGCTGGGATAGACATATGTCACTATTCACAAACTACCACCCCCTCGCGATGGCCGCCCCGCTGCAGGCCTTGAGGTATCTACTCCCGCATGTTGCTATAAGACCTTGGCTCAAATGTGGAGTAACGCACATACACCATTTATTTGGACAAACAGCCATCCTGCCCTTCGGAGACTTACAAACACGATATGGGGTGTCGAATAATATGTTTTTATCATACATGCAACTATATTCCTACCTCAAACAGAGCCCAATCTCCTCATCCCTATCCTCCCTTCTCCCTCCACTCTCCGAGACAGAACTGTTTTGCCTAGATCCGTTGTCCACGATTAAACCGATCTCAATGTTCTACCGCGTGCTTAACACCCCCCAAAGAGCGGAACGATGGCCCTATCAACGACAATGGGAACACGATCTCTCACTCACTTTAACCCCAACTCAATGGGCAAATGCACATATGTTTGCGGTGGGAGCATCGAGATGTGCGACGCTGGTGGAAACACAGAGGAAGATTCTGTACCGCTGGTACATGACACCGGATAAGATACATCGCTTCTCGCCGCTCATTTCTGATACATGCTGGAGGTGCGGACAGGCAACAGGAACAATGGGACACATCTGGTGGCTCTGCCCCATCCTATCCCCGCTGTGGCAAGATATAGCTAAACTGGCGACGGAAGTCTTGGGCACCCCGATTCCATGCACGCCAGAAGTTCTGCTGTTGGGCGTTATACATCTCCCTCGCACTCATACAAAAATGCTTTTTATAATCATTTCAACCACAGCTTTGCTAATCGCTCGACAATGGAAATCTGCAGTGATTCCTACGCAGAAACAGATCGTGGACACATTAGACCAATACCGTCAATTTGATTCCCGAGCCTCATTCCAGTGTGGCCTTTCTCCGCCTGCCAAAGACCCCTGGTCGTTATGGGATATCCACAAGCTCTATAAAGCGTGCGCGTTTATAACTATGCTATATTCCTGTCATGAACTTACAAGTGTTGTATATCGTGCTCTGAGATCCCCCTCCCCCTTTTCTAGACAGTTGATATTATTATTATATTTTTTTTTTTTTTTTTTTTTTTTTTTTTTTTTCTTCCCTTTCCTGCTTGTTTGTGTGTATATGTTTTGTATTTTTCTGAAAACACTAATAAAAATTTAAGTTAAAAAAAAACCCAGCTCACAATTCACCGGTGCCCTGACGTGGTAGTTACTTCCCGCAGGCTCTTGTGTATTTTTGGCTAACTACTATTCTGTGTATGACCCTTGGCATTGGCAAACGAACAATTCTGTGTATGACCCTTGGCATTGGCAAACGAAACATTCTGTGTATGACCCTTGGCATTGGCAAACGAACCATTCTGTGTATGACCCTTGGCATTGGCAAACGAACCATTCTGTGTATGACCCTTGGCATTGGCAAACGAACCATTCTGTGTATGACCCTTGGCATTGGCGAACGAACCATTCTGTGCATAACCCCTGGTATTGGCTTTAACTCTTCTAATTCTGGTACTGAGGTCAGTCTGTGTGGCACCCTAAGCACGCATCAGACTACCTCTTCTATTGTTAGGGTCTTGGGAAGAGCTAACCATTCTAAAGGTCTTGTGTATAATTCTAGTGTTATTCTTGGTGGATACGCTATCTTGTCAAATTCTGTGTCTGTCTAGTCGTGCCGACCATTCAAGGATCGGAAGGGTAGAGAGTGTCCTGCGTATAGGGACCACTAGTCAGGTAACCAGAGGGATCCGTGACATTACGTCAGGGCCATGGATCCCGCAGACCTCTCTAGTCAGTTGACACGTATTGCAGCCAGACAAGAAGAGCAGGACCACAGGATGGACCAGATTGCTCTTGCCCTGCAAACCCTGTTAAATCGCTCCAATACTGGCACTGCAAGCCCTCCAGACCCAGTATTGCCTAGAGTCGGTTCGGCCGCTCCCGAGGGATGTAGGCTCAGTATGAAGGCACCCTACGCTATGATGGAACACCAAACTTATGCCGGGGTTTTTTGACCCAACTCGAGATCCTGTTCGAGAACAATCCAGGGTCCTGTATGTCTGATAAAGCCAAAGTAGGCTATTTGATCAATCATTTAACTGAAAAAACTTTATTGTGGGCCACGCCCTTGTGGGAAAATAAGAAACCCATCATCTACGACTATGAGGGTTTTACCTCTGAGTTAAAACGTACCTTTGACCCCTCTAGAAGGGCTACCAATGCGGGTAGGTCCTTGTTTCACATAAAACAAGGTAACAGGAGGGTCTCCGACTATGCCATAGAGTTTAAGACTTTGGCTTCTGAGGTGCTCTGGTAACCTTAGCCTTTACGAAGGTCTGAACGAGGCTTTTATGTTTGAGCTGGCTCCCTTAAAATTACCAGAACATCTGGACCATTTGGTTGATTTTTGCATTGCCATGGACGATCAAATTAGGGAAAGGAGACACCTCAGAGACAGACCCAGAAGGGTACTGCCTCCTTTACCCTTATTACCCAGACACACCAGTACGTCAGGTAACCCGGAGATCGCAAAAACTGATGTACCGGCCGTTGAACCTATGCAGATAGGAAAAACAGGTATTTCAGAGGCAGAAAGAGCTCACAGAAGAGAAAGGGGGCTCTGCTTTTATTGTGCCGGGGCAGATCATTTCCGCCTTCAATGTCCGCAGAGACCCAGGGTTAGCAGGGGTGAGAGTGGCAAATCGGGTCAAAGAACGGTTAATACCCAGGTTATCGGTTCTCTGTATGCCTCCTTTGTGGATGATGAAAAAAAAAAATCCCGGATTCTGGTACCCATCTCCCTAACCTGGGAGGGGGTCCACCTCGAGACTGAGGCATTCCTAGACTCTGGAGCCTCAGGTAATTTTATGGACAGATGTTTTGCCGCCAAAAACCTCTTACCTCTGGTTTTAAAAGAGAGGCCTCTAATGGTGGAAGCCATAGATGGAAAACCCCTGTCTTGTCCCCATATCACTCACGACACTATTGATGTATGCATGACAACAGGAGTTTTGCACCATGAAACCATACGATTTCAGATTATTGACTCTCCCTCATGTCCTGTCGTTCTTGGGTTCCCATGGTTAACAGAGCATAACCCGGTGATTGATTGGGCCCAGCGAGACATAAAATGTTGGGGTCCTAATTGCCAGTCAAAGTGCCTGGGCAAGGTCAATGTGATCGGTAGCCTCAATATTGCCACAGCACCTCCTTTGTCCACCGAAGTCCCTGAATGTTATCTGGCGTTAAAAGAGGTGTTTTCTAAAGCCAGGACTGAGGTCTTACCGCCACATCGTCCATACGACTGTGCCATAGAGCTACTCCCTGGTACTATGCCTCCTAGAGGACACGTATACCCTTTGTCACAAAAGGAAAACGATATTATGGAGGAATACATAAGGGAGAATCTAGAGCGAGGATTTATCAGACGATCCTCCTCTCCAGCAGGAGCAGGTTTCTTTTTCGTTTCCAAAAAAGAGGGAGACCTGCGACCTTGCATCGATTATAGAGGTTTGAATAGGATAACCATAAGAAATGCCTATCCCATACCTCTTATAACAGAATTATTCGACCGACTAAAAGGGGCCCGTATATACACGAAGCTCGATTTACGCGGAGCCTACAACCTAGTAAGGGTTAAAAAGGGGCATGAATGGAAAACGGCTTTTAATACACGTAGCGGGCATTATGAATACCTAGTGATGCCCTTTGGATTATGTAACGCGCCAGCCGTTTTTCAGGACCTCATAAACGACACCCTAAGGGACTTTCTGCAAGCGTTCGTCATAGTGTACCTGGATGACATCCTGATTTACTCTCCTGATAAGGAAACCCATCACGCCCATGTGCAACAAGTGTTGAGAAAGCTATTGAAGGCTGGGTTATATTGTAAATTAGAAAAATGCCTATTCGACATAGAAACAGTGCACTTCCTTGGGTATATAATAACCCCTGAGGGTTTTCAAATGGATCCTAAAAAACTCTCAGCCATCCTCGACTGGCCTCTACCCCAAGGGCTTAAAGCCATCCAGAGGTTCCTGGGGTTTACCAATTACTATCGGAGATTCATTAAAGACTTCTCAGCCTTGGTAGCCCCCCTCACGGCTATGACAAAGAAGGGGGTGGGGAATCAGAAATGGACACCCCAGGCCAGTCAAGCCTTTGAGGCACTCAAACAGGCATTCACAACTGCCCCTGTTCTCCGACATCCAGATCCGGCTCTGCCTTTCCAAGTTGAAGTTGACGCCTCCGAACTAGGTCTTGGTGCAGTCTTGTCCCAAAGGGAGGCACCCGACAAACCCTTGCATCCATGCGGCTTCTATTCCCGGAAGTTGTCCCCGGCAGAGAGGAACTATGATATCGGAAATAGAGAGTTGTTAGCAGTTATCGCGGCTTTGGCGGAGTGGAGATACTTATTGGAGAGGGTCTAGGGACCCCATCGTTATCATAACCGATCATAAGAATCTTACGTACATTGGAGACGCCAAACGTTTAAATGCCAGACAAGCGAGATGGTCATTGTTTCTTTCAAGCTTTAATTTCGTCCTCACATATAGACCTGGGTCAAGAAACATTAAAGCAGATGCATTATCGAGACAGTATGAATCATACGAACATAACGTCCAAGATCAGCATCCCATTGTACCCCAGGAAAGAATTATAGCCTTTACCACGATTAGTGTCTCATCTCCCCTGATGATCAGGTTGCAGACCGCCCAGGGTACAGCTCCTGGGGGGAGACCTCCTGCGAAACTCTTTGTACCTGAAAACGAGAGAGAAGAAGTACTAAAACTTTATCATGATAACAAAACCTCTGGGCATATGGGGATCACCAAAACAGTGTCTAGTATACGTAAACTCCTCTGGTGGCCCACGTTGCGCCGGGATGTTAAAGATTACATAGCCGTGTGCGAGGTGTGCACAAGACATAAAAGTCCCAAAACAGCGCCCATTGGTTTACTCCAGCCTCTGCCAATCCCGAACGACCATGGTCGCATTAGCAATGGATTTTATAGTAGAGTTACCCGAGTCTAGAGGGAATACTGTAATACTCACGGTCATAGATCGATTCTCCAAAATGGGTCACTATGTTCCTCTTCGGAAACTACCTTCGGCAGCCGAACTGGTGCCCATTTTCATTGCCAATGTGGTCCGCATCCACGGTATTCCTCTTGGGATTGTCTCTGATAGGGGACCCAATTTGTCTCCAGATTCTGGAAAGGGTTTTGCAAGAATGTGGGAATAGACCTATCCTTCTCTTCGGCCTATCACCCCCAGACCAACGGAGCAGCAGAACGAGCCAATCAAAATATAGAGAAATATCTCAGGTGCTTTATATCTGAACGACAAGATAACTGGTCAGACCTGCTACCTTGGGCAGAGTATGCCTTGAACAGTGCAGTGAGCGAAGCCACAGGACATTCCCCTTTCTTCACTGTTTACGGTTTTGATCCTCCCGTGCTCCCTGCTACGTTCCTGATACCGCGATTCCTGCTCTGGATGAGCATTTGGCGTCATTGAAAGAAACTTGGGGAAGGGTTAAACGGGCACTGGAGGATAGCAGTGTTGTCCAGAAACTCAAGGCCGACAGACACAGGAGGCCGGCACCCGTGTATCAAGTCGGGGACAGGGTTTGGCTTTCTTCACGGAACATCAAGCTCTTAGTACCCTCTATGAAACTGGCACCCAGATACATAGGTCCCTATAAGATTCTGCGGCGCATCAACCCTGTCTCCTATGCTTTGGCACTGCCCCCCATATCAGGATACACAATGTGTTCCACGTGAGCCTTTTGAAACCACTCTTTGTGTAATCGGTACACCAGGGCCCGTGTCCCCCCTCCTCCTGTCTCTGTGGAGGGCGAGGAGGAGTTTGAAGTTGAGGCCATCCTGGACGCCAGGATTTCTAGGGGGGTCCTTCAGTACTTGGTTGACTGGGTGGGCTACGGTCCAGAGGATCGCTCTTGGCTCCCGGCTACTGAGGTCCATGCTCCTCGGTTGGTGAGGGCTTTCTATTTGGCTCATCCCCGTGCTCCTGGGGGTCGTCCAGTGGCCGCCCGTTGAGGGGGGGTTCTGTCACGGTGGCCCCCGCACCCCCCCCCGGCGCCTGGCAGCGGCTTCCTCGCTGCTCGCTGACCAGGCGCCGAGTGATATCGCGGTAGGGTTCCGCACACGTGGGACGCCGGGGGGCGGGGCTAGGCGTGATGACGCGGACCCGCCGAGTTTAAAACCCAGCTTCACAATTCACCGGTGCCCTGACGTGGTAGTTACTTCCCGCAGAGCTCTTGTGTATTTTTGGCTAACTACTATTCTGTGTATGACCCTTGGCATTGGCAAACGAACAATTCTGTGTATGACCCTTGGCATTGGCAAACGAACAATTCTGTGTATGACCCTTGGCATTGGCAAACGAACCATTCTGTGTATGACCTTGGCATTGGCAACGAAACCATTCTGTGTATGACCCTTGGCATTGGCAAACGAACCATTCTGTGTATGACCCTTGGCATTGGCGAACGAACCATTCTGTGCATAACCCCTGGTATTGGCTTTAACTCTTCTAATTCTGGTACTGAGGTCAGTCTGTGTGGCACCCTAAGCACGCATCAGACTACCTCTTCTATTGTTAGGGTCTTGGGAAGAGCTAACCATTCTAAAGGTCTTTGTATAATTCTAGTGTTATTCTTGGTGGATACGCTATCTTGTCAAATTCTGTGTCTGTCTAGTCGTGCCGACCATTCAAGGATCGGAAGGGTAGAGAGTGTCCTGCGTATAGGGACCACTAGTCAGGTAACCAGAGGATCCGTGACAGTTTCGTGGCATAGTCCTGGAAGAAGTGGCTTCCACAATCACTGTACTTCCCGGTGACATAACAGAATTACTCGGCAGCCGTCCCCAGACAAGGTGTTCTTGTTTGGCTGCTAAAGTAACCGACTGTTGTAGCTTAACAGTTCCTACTTTTTCCACCCCTCCAACGACATGTATTCGCCATAACATCTAGAAATTGTTCACAAAACGGAGCCGACTCTGTAGCATTGTTAGACAGAATCCTCCAGTAATCATCACTGATCTTCATCCTGTGCATAAGGAATTTGATCACGTTGGTACGATGATCAAGTCGTCCCTTTGTCCGGGTACAACTAAAACAGGAACCATACACTCTCACCATATACGTTCAGTTCAACTTCATATATACCATTTGGGCTTAGTTTTCTTTACCTCCACATCCTATTAGCATGATCTCTTTGGACATTGATGTAGACTCCTGCAATACCTTCTCACTCAGCATCTTCTCTTCTGCTGCCTCACTAAAGGTACACGCCATAGATCCTGAATCTAGCATTCCCATCATCTGGAATTTGTTATTGACACAAACCGGTGCATAAAATAATTCGTTAAATGCTTTCAAGAGTCTGCATATTCTGTGCAATTACCTTGACTTCAGCTGGTGCTCGTGCACATGCGCTCTCATATACTTGTTCAATATCTGTGGTTCTGAGGGTTTGTTCGGCCCTACCCACACGTCCCCTCTCCAGGTGTGAGTTGTCTAGTTTTAAAGCTGGTGCATTCTGCGACGACTGAGCAAATCGGTTGTTGCTACTGAACTGAACATTTGCACAATCCCTACGTGTGTGACCAAGCTTGTAGCAACTGAAGCATAAACTGATGTCGTCGACAATGTGCTAGAGTGGAGTGTTCGTGTGACTGACAGACCTTACACGCTCTCATAGGTGGTCGGCTCGGTTGAAGATGTTTTGCTTCTGCTTGG